>WSFP011465203.1:0-18439 GCA_009831015.1 Picea engelmannii
AATGTTTAACTCATTTTTAATGTAATTAACTCATTTTTGGGAGTTATTGGGCATTTTTAGAGCCTAAATTCGTGGAGGAAGTTGGAGATGGATAACCAACTTCCCAACTATTTAACCAAGTCCATTTTGAGGCCAAGGGGACAACTTTTGGATGGTTTTTGAGAGCAAAGATGCTTAGGAAAAGCCAAGTCAAAGCCAGTTTGAGACAGGGAAGTTGTTGAGGAGGAGATGTTGTTGGACGATTTCTGAGAGCTCGGGACATCTGTTTCAGGTGCCGTTTTTTGTGCAAGATTCTAGAGATCTGGGCAAACATGACCAGATCAGTCTGGAAGCCATTCAGCATTGTAAAGATGTACTATTAATATTTCGAACAGAAATAAAGAAGCCTCCCTCACAAAGAAAAGGCCCGGAGACGTAGGCAAAGTTGTGCCGAACTCCGTTATCAACCTGTGTATTATGGTTTGTTGTTTTTCATTGAATTTCAGATCTGTACATATGTCTATGGCTGTATAATTCATTTTATTTTCTCATTCTTTCGTTAAGTTTCCCAATGGTCAATTAATGCATGCAAATAAAAACTCAACCATAAGTCATTCGAAAAATCCTGACGGATCATCAGACTAGCACATCACCACATAGATACTTCATATATTTTGTTCTGCCAATTCTCCAGTTCTCCGTGTGAGTCTAATGAACATGCATTGGCACTTGACCAGCTTAAGTTCCCATCTGTTGTAGGATTAATGTAATCATGTTGTCTAGCTATCAATTTGTATATGTTTTCTAGTTCATATGTGCGGTCTTCTTCTTTGATGGGCTTGGTATACCTGTGACCTTCATCGGGATCCAAAGGTGCAATGACCCTAAGGCCATATCCTTCAAACTTGATTCTTATTTTCTTTAAATCAACCATAGTGGAATTATTGAAAGCCCAATAAATTCCTAATAGCGTAGGGTAAGGACAACTATTGATCAGGGGATCAAATTTTGCTAAAAAATTCAAAGTGCTTGGAATTGCTTCAAACCAGATGAGAGCGTAGGTATCGTCATTGTGAACCCAACGCAACTTGTTTCGTCCCAAACGGACGTCGGGAGTGAGAGATATTGCAATATGTTTGTCAAGTCAAACATGCAAAAAAAATGATGTTGATTGTACAGTCCGTACAAGCTGACATGGCAGGACCGTACGATCGTACAAAAGTGACATGGAAAGTTTTTGTTGGTTGACAGTTGTCGAATCAGATGGTGACACGTGGCATTTCATTGTCTAATGGTAAGGTGCCACGTGGCCCAATCATGGGCTGCCACATGGCACCCCTTTATTGGTTTATGGTTGTTATGTAAAACTAATGGAGTCCGTGGGGTTCGACCCCCCGACCTCCCCACAGGCGTAAAGCTTTAACAAAGACCGCCGACCAATATGCCCACACTATGTGACTTAACATATAACTATTTTCAATGTTTATAAAGTCATATAATTGTATATATGGGCGGGGGTCGGGCTGGGGCTTAGCCCCGGCCCATGGTCACATAGTTGTTTCATATGGCCACTATATATATGTGCGTGTGGTTGCTAAGAAACGTGCGGGGTTTTAAATGTGGTTTGAACGGTTAAACACTTTGGCATATGGTTCTATGTCGACTTTTCATGTGACCCTAGTTTAAGTGCGCGGGAGTTGGAACGGTTCGACCGTTTAGCCCTTTTGCCAAATGCACGCTGTCACATGACTTACACACGCCCAGGTGCTAGGCGGTTAGGGGCTGGCATGCCCTTAACCATCCTATGGTTTGCAACGTTGGTGCAGTTGTTCCCGGTGCTGGGTTTTCATGCTTTATATTGCGTGTGTGCCAGGTTCAATTGACAAGGGTGCAATTTGTAGATGCAGAGACAACAAGCTTGAAGAGGGAGACTTCCAGGAGGCCTAACTTCTTCGTTTTTCGACCGATTGAGGTGCCGAAAGAGCCCAGACAGGGGTTTTTGGATGCTCTGAAGCCATTGGAGCAGTTGGTTTGTCATTTTGAGCATTGTAAGACATGTATTTGATCACTTTTGAGCAATTAATAATAATGATCCATTGGAAGCTGGACCAGGAGATGTAGCCCAAGAGAGGGGTGAACTCCTTTATCAATTGTTGTGTTTATGTTCTTATGTTAAATGATTATGCTGCTGTCTATGTGTATTTTTCATAAGTAATTCTTTAATATATGTGTTGCAAACTGATCCTTTTGCTTTAAACACATAACATTTAAATTGCAAATAATTTCAAGTATTTCAAGTCTTCTTCAATTTTAGATCAACTATCATCAACTATATCAATCACCTTGAAATATGAAAATGTCCTTACTCCATCGATGTCCACAGGGACATGATTTAGTCTCCCAAAGGGGATTATTGCCTATTGATTAGCCATCATGAGCCTAATAGGGGAATAAATCAGCTTAGGCTTTCCCATCAGTGCCTAAGTCTGCTTCGTCATGACATTGAATTCAAATCCTAAGTCGAAGACCGCATATTCTATATCATACTCTCCAATTCGAGCATTCAGGTGTAGTTCCTTATTTGTCCTTCTCTTTTTAGATACTTGGTGTACTGCTCTATTCAACAAGGGATATATCTTACCTAGCTCATATTTTCAGATTAAATTTTGTAGCTCTTGTACAATGCTTTCATCCTTAATCAAATTAATGCAAAGAGATAAGAATTCCATGAGCTTTCTTACCTCTTTTCCTTCTCCTAGTGGAGCAGATTTATTGAATGCCAGAGGCATTCCACATTATCTTACTTTTGGTCGTGTCTTTGATGAAGAACCCTGATCTCTCACAGATTCTTTTCTCACCTCCTCAAATGTTTTTTTTCTTTACTTGCATCAAACACATGTATCTTCTCTACAAATTTCCTAGCTCCTGATTCCTCTATGGTCTTTCCCAGGGCCACTCTGTCTTCTCCTGTAACAATGCCTCCTCTATTGATTACAATGACTTTGGGATCCTCTCCATGAGGTTCTGTTGAGATATGTTTTACTTTCTGGTTTCCTCCTCATGTGTCCTGAAGTTTGGCTAATAGTGCAGGACAATATTCAATAACATGCTCAAATGAATTGCCGTAACTGCAAGTGGTACAAGGATTCTGACAATCCCTTTCCAAATGGCCTAGTTGTACGCAGTTGTATTAAATGATCTGACCTTGACATCGACCCATGCCTCCTTATCATCCCCTTCCTCTAAATTCACCACGAGAGTTGAAGTTTCCTCTTCCTAGGGAATTATACTGTGTAGTGTTCTGTTCTTGTCGTACTTCACATTGAATTTTATATATATCCCTTGACCTTTCATGCATGAGGCCATAGGCCCTATAATCCCTATCATCATGCCCTACCGACTTACAGAACATGCAATCCAAATTTTTGGGTGTCTGAACATATTTTTGCATGTAATAGCATTCACCGGGGCGATGTCTAATTCTACATACCTCACACCAAGGTAGGGTAACTTGCTTCAAAGGGATCAGAGCTCTAGATTCCAAGCACTCGTGGAATAGGGGGAAGTTCTCCTTTTCATGGCTTTTCGATTTGCATCTAATGCATCATATATATTCTCTTTTATCTTTTCCCTTGTCTTTCTTCATATCTTCAACCTGCAGAGACAAGCTAGTTAAGTGACTTAAAATTTGACTCATACCTGAGCTAGATTCTCCCATAGGGGTTGATTCTAGTTTCAAGGTGATCTCCAGTGCGTCAGCCTACGAATCAATATTTTGTTACATCAGAGGGACTTTGATGTGTGGTAAGAGGGAAACAATGAACCATTCTTTGTTCTGCTCATCTAGGATCTGAAAATTCAGCTGGCCCGTTAAGGTTTTAAACCTTTGATCAAAATCCCAAATAGGTTCAAATACTCTCTTATTGATTTATTTCAGCTCTGTAATGCATTGTGACTCTGACTTGGATTTCTTGAATTCTGCAACCAACACATTCTTGATCTCATTCAGTGGTTTAGGTTGTGCAAGTCCTTGGACATGTTTCATGTACCAAGTCAGTGTGAGGTCCCTTAGGGTAGTACTAAACTGATCTCTCTTAACTGCTTTGTCAGTGACATTCTTAATACTCCATACAACTTCACATAGAAACCAATGTTGATCAGGATCTTCAGATCCATATCCCTTAAAGATAGGGAGCCTCATCTCATCTTCCATAGATCTTCCTATGTTTCATGACTGCGTATGTGTGGGACTGCTAGTAACAATTATTTGGGTGCTCTGGTGACTCTGACTACTCTGATTTGTTAATCTTGCTAAAACAACAGGAGGAGTAATAATACTTACTTCAACAATATGTGCAGTTCCTAAAGTTTTTTATTCTTCCAGGCGAGGTTCTTCATTTTTCTCTTCCTTTTCCCTAGCGGACTCTGAATGTTCCTCGTTCAATAGTTCTTCTTCCTCTCCACTGTAAAACCCTTCATCTTGTACCAATGCTTCATGGATCTATTCAAACAAGTTCACCAGAGAGGCCTCTCTAAAGATTCTCCCACTATGCATATGTCCCACCTCTGTGTAGATGTCGCTGTCTGAATTCTTGAACATTAGCTTTTCGATCAGACCAACTAGTGTATGTTCAATATTTTCTTCTCGTGTAATAACATATTGATCTTCAACTTTAAGAAGTGTAAAATTTTTCCTCTTGGTCCTTTAAATAAGTACCTATGTGCTTGGCTATACGACTCAACTCTGTTGATGACAACCTCGGTGATGTACCCTCCAATAATACTATCAAACCTGTGATCTACTACTCTTGAAATGACATTATAAACTCTCTTGACCTTTTTTATCAGCGTCAACATCCAAACCATCGGTGGTCTAGATCTAATATCAAACTAGGTATCTGCTAATCTGGCTAACCACTCGTATAGCTCATGATGAATTCCTCCAAAGAAAACTTTGTGTATATCAACAAAGATATACCTTCCCAACCAGTCCTATGTACTAAGATTAGGGTTCTTTTTCTAGGCTTCTGTGAATTCCTTTTCTTGTTCTTCTATCCAATTCTGAATCTCTATATTCGATGGAAACCACCTTGAAATTCCCTCAAGAAGATCCTGGTCCCAGCAACAAAACCATTTGTTGGCACAAGGGCAGACCAAGGGTTCAACTCTAATAGTGCACCAACAAGCCCTAACTATTGGCCCTTTCGACAACACCTGTGAATCAGATGCAATCTCACCCAAAGTAGCTATAGGGGGTTGCAAGACATAGGTGTCTACAACTAGAGGAAATACAAAGTGGATCCAATACAAGAACAACACGACATCTAGATATCATTTACCAGCTTAGACTTACTTCACACAGTCATATGTCATATCTAATATACTAATACATCATCAAAGTAACATAAGTAAATAACACAACATCAATCACACACAACACAAGATATATGTGGTTCACTCTCTTCCTAGGGCTACGTACAGATAACTATGCTTTATAATATATTAGCTGAAAGCTTACAGTTCTTTCTGTGCTCTTAGCTAGTAGATATTCTCTCTTTCTCCCTTCTCTCTATCTCCCTTCCCTACACACCCAGTTGCAGGGTTGATCTTCTCACCCAGTTGAAGATCTTACAATATAGAATGCTCTCACATCACAAAAATTCTCTCTCACATTAACAAAAGTTAATTTTCATACATCAATTGAGTCTCAACCAACGACCAACAGATCCCAGGTCCTCTTGACCTTTATTTATACATCACAATAGCTTCACTGACAGCCTTAGGCCGAAACCTAGGTGTCAAAACCCTAGATACCTATACCCTAGGTGTCTAAAATCCTAGGTCAACTTGACCCACTTCTTCTGGGCTTCGCCAGCCTGTCTTTCCTTCTTTCCCGCAAGGTGCTCCAAAGAATCCATTTGTGTCTTTTTATGCTTGTTGATTTGTCCACGATCCACCTTCCTTGTTAATATTTCATCCTCGATATTCTTGTCCAATGAATTTCTTTCTATTACTTCGCTTCGTATTCTCTTCTCTTTTTCTCACTTCGACTCAGTATCAGTCAATGTGTCTTCCGCGCAGTTCGCATGTCATCTCTTCTTCCTTAATATTCTCTTACTTCCATAACCAAGGGCCAACATTGCTCCTCTCAAAGTTTGTAATGTTCTTTTGGAACAACCTTATTGATGGAAACGTCATGTTGTATATGATTCTAGGCCTCATAGTGTTATTATTAGTTTGAATAGAAAATTGTACATGATACCTGAGGCAGTCCCTCCTAGTGTTATTTCCTTGATCTCTACCAATAAATGCAGGAATGTCATCTCCCAGACCGGGAAATTTGTCTTATTCATGATTCACTCTTAGAGTAAGTGAAAGATCCTAGCCACATCCAGGGCCTTCGCGGTCGATCTCTCCATACAATATAAGCAAGTGGGTAAGTTTGGGGAAGAATACTCATATATCTTCTACTCTCCTACCAAGGCACCTCTACACTGCTAGGTCAAGCATCCCATCGATCTGACCCCAGGTGCATCGCTACATAATGGGTTGGTCTATCGCCGCTCTCTGTTAGAAAATGAGGAGATCAAGAGGTAGATCCAATAACTTCTCCATAAGGGTCACATCCATCCAATCTCGTCACCTTTTGGGAACCCAATCATACTGGTGCAGAAGAAAGATGGGACCTGGTGACTCTATATTGATTATCGGGCCTTGAATAAAATCACAGTCTAGAACTGATACCTGATTCCCTGAATCGACGACCTCCTTGATCAGCTCACAAGGGCCAAACACTTCAGTAAGATTGATCTAAACCCTGACTACCATCAAGTCCCAATAGAATAGACAGGTGTATGAAAGACCGCCTTCAATTCAAAACAAGGTCTTTTTGAATGGTTTGCCATGCCCTTTGGTTTGACAAATTTTCCAGAAACATTTACGACGATGATGGATGATATCCTGCAAACTTTCACCAGTACTTTTGTAATGGTGTATCTGGATGACATCCTCATCTACATCAATACTTGGGCAGAACACTTGCAGCATATTCAACAGGTTCTACACACCCTACGACAACAAAAACTATATGCAAACTTGGAAAAATGCTTGTTCGGCATGGAAAGGGTCCATTCCTTAGGATATCTTATTGATCAAAATTGTGTGCATGTGGATCCAACCAAGATCTAGGTCATCCATGACTGGCCAATCCCAACCACACTCACTGAGCTTCAAATCTTATTGGGCCTCATCAATTTTTATCGCAAGTTCGTGTTAGGATTCTCTCATATCGCATGGGCCCTCAGCCAAGTAACTAGGGGTGGCGGTAAGGAAACTTTTGTGTGGGGCCTATCCCAACAACAAGACTTTGATGAATTGAAGAAGTTTTTTTTCTCATCCCCAATACTTTCATTACCGGACCTGCAACATGCCTTTGAGATCGAGACAGATGCTTCAGACTATGTTGTGTGCATTTTTTATCACTTTTCCAAGATGGCAATTATGGTCACATGCAAGAATAATATTACTAGAGAGGCCACTGCCAACCTCTTATTTGAACGCATATGGGTACACTTTGGGATCCCACAAACCACTATTTCAGATCGGGATAGTCAGTTCCTCAACACATTCTATTCGAGCCTCTGGTCACCACTAGATACCAAGCTCACCAAATCCACTACCTTCCACCCCCAAACAGATGGCCAAATTGAGGTCGTCAATCAGATGATCGTACATATCCTGCGCATGTACAATTCCAAGAACCCTCATACATGGGATGAGAGTATTCCCTATGTCCACATAGCTACAACCAAGCCCTATATAGCTCAATTGGCCACAACCCCTTTTAGGTGGGGTTGATATTCCAACCATTGGGTCCCATGGATGTTTCACTATGATGCAGACCCCCCTTCTCTCCTTGCGGTTGTGCAACCTCTCGGTAAAGGATCGATTAATATTCAAGCTTTATTAACTCCTTGATACATTACTGGTCTCAATCTAAATCAAACACAAGCCCTGTTATCACTCTCATCATTTTCACAGTCACGATCCGGTCATTACCAATTTGTCCGTCGATCGATGGTTCACATAAATTGTGGCATGCCAATGTGCTCGCTCTTTATCGGAGAGCTCTATCCCTGGAATATAAAAGGCGCTCACCTAATATTGATTTAATTATGGTCATTGATCCCTAGTCCCAATGAGATCAATGGCTCTAGCGAATAACATACTGCGAACTAGCAAGTCTATTAATTTTTCCTCCTCTCCCCACAATGATTCCCCACCATCGATTTTTCATTCTACGATTGACAGGTATTTGCGGGTCCTGATTTCTTGGCACCCTGTTCAAAATATCACACTAACAAGAGCTAGCTCCTTCCTCGCCTATGACTTCAGGTTGTGACCTAGGGATTAACCTCTTGGCGCTTTGCAACTTCAGATCCTTCAGCCCGGACCAGATCAACGATCCTCGTCCTCCTTCACGATCAATGATCAAGATCCACTTAGGGACTACACACTTTGGGAGTTCAACACTTTCACCCTTCGCTTTCCCCTGAGGTATTTTGTACTCTAAGTTCTAGATATGGCACCATGAATCCACCTCAAATCAACGACTCTAGTCCACTTTGGGACTTTAGCTTTAGGACGTCTCAATTTCTCCACGCCCACTTTCTCTCAGAACACTTTCGCCCAGAGTTCACAATCTATCGATGTGTGTCCTCCCACAGATCAACGACAACAATTGAATTCATCTCTTAGGGATTCGATAGTTTTAAAATATCCACACTTGTGATGCAAAAGCATCGTGCAAATCCCAAAGCATGCAACTAAGCCAAATAAATAGTTGGATATGTGGAGGAAGAAAAGAGCATGTTCTCATAAAGACCCGTTTTGAATTTTGAAACAATGTCATTAATATAATAGTTAAGAGGAACGCACTCACATTTATGCTTGGAGATTGTAAGCAAACCTGGGGAAATCCTCCTGTCTGTCGATTGTATTAAGGTATTTATGCATATTTAATGAAAGTAGGTAGATATATATGATAGATTAGACAGTTTTAGAGCATAGGAGGGAAAACGGATATAGAGACCCTCATTCTTGTATCATTGTAGGATTGTATCACTAGAACATTAGCACATAATAGAGAAGAGAGATAACAGAGAGTTGTAGAGAAGAACCCATGTACAAAAGCTTTGAATTAATATATGAATCTTTGAATCAAACTCATGGTGTTATGATGTTTTATGTATATACATGGTGAATGGTATGCTTATGGTTGTTTATTCTTTCTTTTATGCACTTGTTTTAATACTGTGTGTGTATGTATGATTTCATGTTGCATGTTTGAAATCTGAGAGAAAGAGAATGAGTTTCAATTGTTTCTCTTCCTGAGTGAGAAGTTCCTGCAAGGAGTGAAGTGAAGCATCCGCAAGGAGTGCGTTGACAAATATTCAGAGTTTATATCTAAAATCTCAGGAGGGATACCGTTGTTCTCATTCCCACAGAAGTGCAGGAGTAGCACAGGAAGCCATGCAAGGTGTGCATAGGATGTTTGGAAGTCTTAGGACTTACCAACTAAAGGAGAGTTGAAGGACTACTGTTGCGGGGAGTGCATAGAGTCAAAAAGAGATCAAATACCCAAGAGTATTGGAACAATTGTCGCAAGGAGTGTGAGAAGGAACCATTTTTGATGATTGAGTTTGTGGGGTAAGCTCATGAGGGTTGACTCCTTTGAAGTATTCAAAGGAAGATGAAGGTCGGAGTCATCCAGCCGAAGTAAAGTTTAGCAAGGGAGAACTTTGGTTCATTTCGTAGAAGTCATTGAAAAGGAGAAGTAAGGGGTCAGAATTTTTCCAGGAGAACTTCTGAAGTGGCGAGGCCCGTGAGATCTAGAGAAACTGCGAGGTGGATAAGGGAGAACGAACCCATCAATTGGTATCAGGAATAAACATGGATCATTGATCGTGACCTGCCGTGAGTCGTTAGATCATTTCGAGGTTCGGGAACCTGAGAGGACGGGGGATTGGGATCGAGATTTTCGAACTCCCAATACCCAGAAGACCGAAATCGTGTTGGCCATTGGATAGAAGAGAGGCTTATAGCCATTGATCCTATTAGAAGTATTATTTCAGAGTTTGAATTTTTGAAGGTCGAAGAGCTTGGAGATTTTCATCTGGATTCGCGAAATCGCGAATTCCGAAACCCCGATAAAGTGATGCGACCCATGCGGAAGTCAACTTTTGGCTGACCTATCGGGTTTCGGCATTTCAACATTCGCGAGGACGAGAGGTAAGGGATCCTTTGTTTTGGGATTTTCGAAATCACAAAATGCGATAAGGTCGTGCAAGAGGAGGATGTGGAAAACATTTCAGGGATTCGTCATTTCGGGTTTCGACAGTTGGACGCCAAGAAAATCGATGACAGGTATCGTGAAATTGTGAACCCCAGACTCTCAAACTTAGAAAAGGGCATGACACTATCATGGTTAAAGGGGACTGAGTTGGTGCCTTGCGTTTTCTCACAGAAGCTCAACTCATAAGTACCCATGTATCGAAATTGTTGAGGGTTCCGGTAGGGATCCAAAGAGAGCCACTTAGGCTCAAAGGTAGATTTGAACAATCCTGTGAGTGGATCTTGACCTGCGGGTTAGGGGTCTGCATTAGTTTTGGTATTAGAGCACAGAAAGAGTCTTTACTTTCTGTAGCAGAGAAAGGAAGAATATTTCTTAGCCATGCCGCCGAGAAGAAGAGATAGACCAATGCCTAATCTAGCTATGGAAAGGGAAATGCATGAGCTACATGCCAGGCTTGATGCCATGGAAACAACACAGAGACCCACATTTGACACTAGGTATATCAATGAGGCTGATAGTTAAAATGAAGCTGGACATGAAGGATAAGAAGTCGCAGTTGAGGATGCTGCAGATGAATGCCTGTTCAGGGCTGTTGCAAGGATAGGTGCTAGAGCAAAGATGGAAATTCCTATGTATGAAGGGAACTTGGATGTTGAAGAGATTCTATATTATATTAGAGCTTTGGATAAATACTTCGACTATGAGGATGTCGAGGAAGATAGAAAAGTCAAACATTCTATCACTAGACTTAAAGGGCATCCATCCTTATGGTGGGATGAACTGCAGGCTGACAGACATTGCAAAGGCAAGAAGAAAACCAAAAGTTGGGATAGAATGGCTGTGAAGATGAAAGCAAAATTCATACCCAAGGATGATCAAATTACTCTGTTTCGGAGGATGCTGAATTTGATATAGAAGCTGATGTCAGTGAAGGAGTACACTGAAGAATTCTACAAACAAAACATCAGGGCAGGTCATTGGGAGAGAGATGATGAAAAGGTTGTCAGGTACATGAATGGTCTGAGATATGACATCCAATATGAGATGAGCATGATGATCATTTGGACTGTAGAAGATGCTTATCAGATGGCTCTGAAATATGAAGAGAAACTGAGCTGAAAGCAAGGTCAAAGAGGCCGAGGAAGAAGTCAAGCCAGAGGCAAAACAATTTCCCAAGACAGAAATCAGAAACCTAAAGAACAGTGGAAGAAACCTCAAACTCAAAATGAGAGAGGAGGAAGCTCACAGAGGGGGCAGTATGCTGATAGAAATACTTTTCCTCGAGCTAGAGGAAGAGGAAAAGGCCAAGGAGGTGAAGTGAAATGTTTTGTCTATGGGGAAAATGGACACAAATATTATGAATGTCCAGAAAGAAAGAAAGAAGGTGGTGAGACTCACAATGCCAAAGCACAAGGACAAAATGTTGAGGCAGAAGATGCTGAGGGCGAAAGATCCTTGATGATGAGGAAAGTTGTCTTGAAGCCAGAGAAAGAGGTAGAGAACCCATCCCAAAGGAACAAACTTTTTCGGACTGCTTGCAAAACCAAAGATAGGGTGTGCAAAGTTATAGTGGAAAGTGGTAGCACAGATAATCTCATTTCTACAGAGATGGTAGAAAAGTTGGAGCTGGAGACTATTGAACATCCAAGCCCATACAGAGTTTTGTGGTTACAAAAAGGACATCAGGTAAATATCACTAAACAATGTTTAGTTGAATTTAAAATAGGAGGATATAAGGATGAAATATTATGTGATATCATTCCCATGGATGTTTGTCATCTATTGTTGGGTATACCATGGAAATATGACAGAAATGTGGTTCACGATGGGAGAAAGAACACATACACCATGGAGAAAAAAGGGAGAACTCACATGTTGTTGCCGATTAAGGATAAAGAAGTGAAATCAGAGGTAAGCAACACTGTACTTCTCATGAGTGGGAAGGAACTTCTTAATGAGGTTAAGAAGAAGGAAAACACACAGTTTTTTGTGGTCAGGAAGCCTACAATTGTGTTGACCAGTACAAGAGTGGATGATTTACCAGAGGAAATCTAGGAGTTGCTGGAAGAGTTCGTTGATATAGTCGTGGAAGAACTACCTTGTTCGTTGCCACCGATCAAGAGTATAAGTCATCACATTGATCTTATACCTGGAGCTAGTTTACCAAACAAAGAAGCATATAGATCGGCGCGCAGGAGAATGAAGAAGTCAAGAGACAAGTCTAGGACTTAATGGACAAAGGATTGGTTAGGGAGAGCTTGAGTCCATGCGTTGTTCCAATAGTGCTCAACCCAAAGAAAGATGGAGGCTGGAAGATGTGTATAGACTCAAGAGTGATCAATAATATTACCATCATATACAAATTTCCATTATCGAGGATGGATGATTTGATGGATTGCTTGAGTGGAGCAATTGTTTTTTCAAAGATTGATTTGAAAAGCAGATATCATCAAATTCGTATGAGAGAAGGTGATGAATGGAAAACAACATTAAAGACGAATGAAGGGTTGTATGAATGGCTTCTTATGCCATTTGGCTTAACAAATGCACCTAGTACTTTCATGAGATTGATGAATGAAGTTTCAAGGGAGTTTATTGGGAAATTCGTCATTGTATATCTTGACGATATATTGATTTTCAGTAAGACTGAAGAAGAACACTTGAAGCATTTAGCTGCCGTGATGAGGAGGTTATAGAAAGAGAAGCTATTGATAAATGTGAAGAAATCGTCGTTCATGAGGATAGAGCTCATTTATTTGGGTTTTGTTATCTCTGCAAATGACTTGAAGATGGACCCAGAAAAGGTGAATACAATTAAGAATTGGCCATCGCCAAAGAATGTGTTTGAAGTTCAAAGCTTCCATGGTTTAGCTAGTTTCTACAGGAAATTCATTCAAAAATTCAGTGGAATTAGCGCACCGATTATGGATATGGTGAAGAAAAGACATAAATCTTTTCATTGGACATAAGAAGAAGAGAAGAGTTTCAACTTGCTGAAGAAAAAGATTATTGAACAACCAATTCTGGTGTTGTCAGATTTCAGTAAGACATTTCAGGTCAAGTGTGACACTAGTGGATTTGTAATTGGAGCGGTCTTGAGCCAAGATGATAGACCAATCACATACATTAGTGAGAAATTGAATGAAGAAAAGGTTAAATACTCCACATATGACAAGGAATTCTATGCAGTCATACAAGCGCTGAAGAAATGGAGACACTATTTGGTTCCTAAAGAGTTTGTTTTGTACAGTGATAACCATGATTTACAATTCGTGACTCAACGAGAGAAGTTGAACCAAAAGCATGCAAAATAGGTTGAATACATGCATAATTTTACTTTTGTAACTAAGCATATTTCTGGATCTGCTAAAAAAGTTGTTGATGCTTTGAGTAGGAAATGTTTGCTTATGCAGGAATTTAGAGTCAAAACTTTGGGTTTTGATAATCTCAAAGATATGTATAGAGACGATCCAGATTTTAAGGAAGCATATGAAGCATCTGAGAATCCAATTCTCAGGGACAGAAGCTAGTGGACCAAATATATGATCTAGGATGGATTATTATTCAGGGGAAATCAGTTATGTATTCCAAAATTCTCCATGAGGGAGAACCTGTTGAAAGAAAAACATAGTGGAGGATTAGTCGGACACTTCGGTCATGAAAAAACATTCTCAAAGCTGAATGTCTCATATTTTTGGCCAGGAATGAGGACAGATGTTAATAAATTTGTGGACAGATGTACAATTCGTCAGCACACAAAAGGGAAAATACAGAATACAGGGTTGTATCAACCATTACCCATACCAGAAAGGCCGTGGGATGCAGTGAGAATGGATTTTGTATTGGGGCTGCCAAGAACGCAAAGAGGATTTGACTCAATCTTTGTGGTGGTAAAAAGATTTTCAAAGATGGCACATTTTATACCATGTCAGAAAACCAGTGACGCGACTCATATTGCGAATCTATTTTTCAAGGAATTTGTCAGACTTCACGGCTTGCCAAGAAGCATAGTTTCAGATCGAGACATCAAGTTTGTGGGACATTTCTGGAGAACATTATGGAATAAGTTGGGGACAAATTTGTCATTTAGCTCAGCGTATCATCCTCAAACGGATGGACAAATAGAAGTTGTGAAAAAAATCTTGGGAGATTTGTTGAGGAGCCTAGTGACTGAGCAGCACAGTCAGTGGGATCAAATTCTTCCACAGGCAGAATTTTCTTATAATGATTCAATCAACAGAAGCACAGAGCAGAGTCCATTCCAAATTGTGTATGGAATGCAGCCAAGAGGAGTTTCTGAATTGAAAGAATCAGAACAGAATGAATTCAGGAGTGCTAGTGCAGAGAATTTTGCAGAAGCAATGAAGGAGATTCACAGCCAAGTCAAGGAGCGATTGCAAAGTTCAAACCAGGAATACAAGCATAGAACAGATCAACACAGGTGAGAACTTCAATTTGAGGTTGGTGATCTGATTCTTTCACATCTGAGTAAGGAGAGGTTCCCAAGGGGAACATATAACAAACTAAAAATGAAAAAGATTGGACCATGCAAGGTCTTGAAGAAATTTTGGGCAAATGCATATGAGATTGAATTACCCGATGGGATTGAAATTTCACCGATATTCAATGTTGCAGATTTGTACCCTTACAGAGCTGAAGAAACATGAGCAGGAAATAAAAAAAAAAGAGGTCCAATGGACAAAACAAATTCCTGTAGCTGAAAAGCCACAGATGGAAAGCATAATTGACAAGAGGATCAACAAGAGGACCAGGAGAAAAAGGTATTTTTAATACTTGGTCAAATGGAAGGGACATCCAGTTGAAGATGACAGTTGGGAAGATGAACCAGAAATTCAGAAGCATGGGTAGACCATGCAAGAACTCATGAACAAGAGTTCATGAAAATTTTCAAGCGAGGTAGTATTATGCATGAGCATCATGCAAAGCCCAAAGCGCGTGACTAAGCCAAAGAAATAGTTGGATGCGTGGAGGAAGAAAAGAGCACGTTCTCATAAAGACCCATTTTTAATTTTGAAACAAAGTCATTAATGTAATAGTTAATAGGAATGTTGACAACGCAGCCCTCCTCAAACCATGGCTCCAAAATTATGACGCGCTCACAAGGTTGAGTTTTCAACGGCCCTTTACTTCTGTCGGGACTTCGGACTTCACAATATCGCAAATCCTAATGCAAGGAATTCAGATCTTTACTCCATGAAAACCTGATATGGTCAATGGAGTTTGACTCTGGTTCGATAGTGTGCCACCTATCCACCTCCTGATTCTTGTGGCCCACATGATCTTTTTAGCCTTCGGGACTTCGCGTTTCATGATATCGCGATTCCCGTTGCAAATTTTACGGGACTTCCACCTACCAAACCCCGACATAGAAATCCACGTGTAAATCCAATGACCCTTATGGCTTGGATCTACGGACCTACTCCTCCTGAGCTTAGAACCTTTAGGAATACTCACGGTAACTCCCCTGCTCTTTTGTGAGATCTAACAACTCACGGGACTTCGCAAATTCTCTTCAGAGAATTTTGACCGTCCATCCCTTTCCTCAAGAACTCGTCCTCCAGTGATCTAACGTCGCTACACCTTCCTTCAAACTCTCAAGGTACTTGGCCTCTTGCCTTCCTTCAACGAATTTTAAGGCTTCAACTCCCTCTGAACTTTCCCATGACTTCGAGTCTTTCAGAAAAACCCCTGCTCGCACTCCTTGTGGCAGCCTTCAAACACTTTCAATTGTTGAAGTCCTTTGACTCTACGCACACCTGTAGCAGAAGTCTCTCAATGCTTCACTCAAATTCGAAACTCTGAGACTTTTACTCGGCCTGTGCACTCCTTGCACGGCTCCTGTGCCTGACTGCACTTCTATGGGAATAAGAACAAAATCTATCTCTCTTGAGCTTTCAGAGACAAACCTCTGAACACCTTGTCGACGCACTCCTTGCGGACAATTCAACTACACTCCTTGCAGGAACTCTTGCTCAGATAGAGAAACAATTGAAAATAATTCCTCTTTCCTTTCCTTTCAGATTTCAAACATTTAACAAGAAATCATTCATACATAGCATAAAAGAAAATGTACAGCAGAAAGGTAAAATAACCATGAGCAGAACATTCAGTATACAGACACAAAGAACAAACACGATGCCATGGATTTGAATCAAAGCTTTCTCTTATTAATTCAAATCTTTGTACATGGGTGTCTTCACACAGCTCTCTGCTTCCCCTCTATGCTCCTCTTACTCTCTTTATCTCTATGTTACAATATACAAAATGAGGGTGTCTATATCCTGTTTCCCTCTTGCACTTTAAAACTGTCTAATCCACACATTCAATTCTATCTACCTTCATTAATTACCATAAATGTCTTCTATCTATTAAAGACAAGAGAGAATCGCTCAAGGTCCATTTAAATTATACAAGGGTTCTCCTTCTTAATGGCTTCATTAATATTTTAAGATATTTTCAAAATTTGTGTTGGACGCTTGTCCAGTCGTCCGTTGTCTCCGCGCTGGCTCACTTGAGATGCTCCTGCATCATACTCCCTTGCTTGAAAATTTTCATGGGCTCCTGTCCATGAACTCGTGCATCGTCTGTCCATGCCTCTTGATCTCTTCTTTGTTCTCCCAACTGGCATATTCAACTGGATGGCCCTTCCACTTGACCAAATACTCAAAGTATTGCTTCCACCTGGTCTTCTTGTTGACCCTCTTGTCCAGTATGCGCTCCATCTATGGATTATCTACAACTGGCATCTTCTTTGTCCACTGGATCACTGGCTTCTCATTTCCTATCCCTGCTTCCTCAGCCTTATATGAGTACAAATCTGAGATATTGAATATTGGAGAAATCCTGATCCCATCGGGTAATTCAATCTCTTAAGCATTCGTCCCAAACTTCTTTAAGACCTTACATGGTCCGATCTTCTTCATCTTCATCTTATTATATGTTCCTCTCGGGAACCTTTCCTTTCTCAAATGTGCCAAAATCAAATCACCAACCTCAAATTGAAGTTGTCTCCTGTGTTGATCTACTCTGCGCTTATATTCCCTGCTTGTATTCTGCAATCGCTCCTTAACCTGGCTGTGAAGTTCCTTCATTGCCTCTGTGAAATCTTCTGCACTAGCGCTCCTAATTGCGTTATGTTCTGAATCCATCAATTCAGAAATCACTCTCGGCTGCATGCCATAGACAATCTGAAACGAACTCTTCCCTATGATTCTGTTAACTGAGTCGTTATAAGCAAATTCTTCCTGTGGTAATATGTTGTCCCACTGGTTGTGGTGTTTTGTCACCAGGCTTCTCAGCAAGTCTCCCAGACTTCTGTTCACCACTTCTATCTATCCATATGTTTGAGGATGATAAGCTGAACTAAATGACAAGTTAGTTCCCATCTTCTTCCATAAGTTCCTCCAAAAGTTTCCTATGAACTTGGTGTCTCGATCCGAAACTATGCTCCTTGGTAAGCCATGAAGTCGAATGACTTCTTTGAAAAACAGATTCGCAATGTGAGTTGCGTCACTGGTATTATGACATGGAATAAAGTGTGCCATCTTGGAAAATCTATCCACCACCACAAAGATTGAATCAAAACCTCTTTGTGTTCTTTGCAACCCTAATATGAAATCCATGCTGATTGCATCCCACGGCCTCTAAGGTATGGGAAATGGTTGATAAAACCCTGCATTATGTTTCCTTCCTTTCGAATGCTAGCAAATTTTTCATCTGTCCATGAATCTCTTGATGTCTTCTCACATTCTCAGCCAAAAATATGACTCATTCAACTTTGTGAACGTCTTTTCGTGACCAAAGTGTCCTGCCAATCCTTTGTTGTGTTTCTCCTTCAGCAAATTCTCCCTCATGGAGCATTTTGGAATACACAGTTGATTACCTTTAAACAGTAATCCTTCTTGGATAATTGTTACCCATGATTTTGGTTATCATGATGATGTATTAATGATGGTGTACTCAGGCTCTTCATAAGAACTTTCTCCTGAGAAAAGTTACTTTCTTCTCTTTCCATAAATATCATTTTTGAAGGAGGTTCACAGGCTACTAGTATATTTTCCTGCGAGAATGCATGATTCTCGCAGG
>WSFP011465204.1:0-18439 GCA_009831015.1 Picea engelmannii
CGTCTCTGCTGACTTCGATCTTGTGTTGTTCTGGAATATATATTCTATAAGATTTGGATGAATCACTGTATCCCACGAATATCCCTTTCTTTCTTGAAGGTTCTAGTTTATTCCTCTTGTCCTTGGGAATGTGAGAGTAAACAGGACATCCAAATATTCCTAGATTTTCCACATTAGGTTTCTTACCTGAGAAAGCTTCTTCTGGTGTCATGTCCTTCAATATACGATGAGGACTTCTGTTATGCACATATATTGTTTTCATTGTTGCTTCTCCCCATAAGAACATGGATATACCTTGATCATTTAGTAAGGCTTTTATGGTTTCTTCGATAGATCTGTTCTTTCTTTCTGCTACACCATTTTGTTGAGGATTATGAGGAACAATTAGCTCCCTCCTAATCCTTGCCGATTTGCAGAATGCAACGAATTCCTTTGATGTATATTCTCCACCATTATCAGTTCTTAGCATCTTGATCTTCTTATTCGTGAGATTTTCTATTTATGTTTTGAACTCTTGAAACTTGTTGAATACTTTGTCTTTTTTCTTGAGTAGATATAACCAAGTCTTTCTCGAACAGACGTCTATGAAGATTAAGTAGTAAAGAGAACCTCCTAGAGATCTGACTGGAATTAGACTACAAACATCTAAGTGTATTAGATCTAGGATCTCCTTAGATATGTTGTTGCTTCTTGGGAATAGTTTCTTGATATTCTTCCCAAGGGCACATCCCTTGCAGATTCCTTCATGTGTAGATTTTAATTATGGTATTCCTTCAACCATCCTTCTGAGAAAATGTAATGCTTGATAGTTGATGTGAGCATACCTTCTATGTCAAATCTCATTGGGGTTGACTTCGTTGTGTACAAGAGCTTATTCATTTTTTTCTAGTAGTCTATACAGATTTCCTTCACGACTTCCAATAACCCCAGCATTCTCTATGCTTGAGTCTTTATGCCATAATAAAACCTTTCCATCCACAAAGGATATTTTGTTTCCTTTGTCTTCTAGGCATGATATCAATACAAGATTCTTTTCTAAACCAAGTACATATAAAACATTGCTTAAGTGAACATAATTAAATGTTTTCATTTTGATGGAGGCTTGTCCAAATCCTTCCACGGGGTAAGTGGTTTTGTCTCCAAGCTCTACCTTGTACGAGGTCTTCTTCTCATTTAGATTTGAGATTCTAGCTTGATCTCCCGTCATGTGCCTAGAAGCTCCACTATCGATTATCCACATGTCATCTTCAATCGTTCCAATAAGTGTTGAGTAGTGTAAAAAACTGATCGTTTTACTCATGTCTTCGGTTCACTGGTAACTGGTTATGCCTTGATCCAAAACTTCAACTTCGTTATTTCTATCTTCTGAGATAACCAAAAGGTGCACTGAACTAGGGTGCATATGAATATCTTCTCCTTGAGCAAGATGCTCCATCACAAGGTGTCGGATCTGAGTTTATGGTTTCTGCAACTACTTCTGCTAGTAACCCTAGCGGCAGTGTATTGGAGGTTGCTCATGTTAGTAACCCTAGTGGAATTTCCTCAACGATCTCAATATCCTAGAGGCTATGCTTCCTTCCAGCGTTTAGGCTGAATGAAGGAGGCGTGGGCCCATAACCTGTTAGAATATGAAGGATTGTGCTCATTTTACCATTGACAAGACCCTTGTCACCCAACCATAGGCCAAATCCACCCTCCGAGCACCTTGACCTTGACAGAGAAGAATATTGGTAGAAATCAATAGCCAAGCAAGGCTAATTCACCAAGCAAGAATAGAAACCAAATCTAATCAGATAGTCCCACCTAGAAACTGGCGCAACACCTTCCCTAGAAACCTGCGAACAAAACTGCCAACTGCAGTGTGCACAAATGACTCTCTGCAATTCTGAGAATGTGAATAATGAGAACTGGCACCCTATATTTATAGTAATCTGGAAGAATTTTCCTGTGCCAACTTCTCCTTCTGGGTACTAATTAATTCATATTAATTATATTTCTGCAGCCGACATCTCGTCTAGGGTTTCCTTTACTTCTTTGCTTCCTTCCAGAATATTCTAATCTTGTCATAGGTCACCATAGAGGTTCATACCTCCTGAAGCTACCATAATATTAACATGCCCTCCACCCGTTCTCCATGCAACTTGTTCCCTCACAGGCCAATCCATCTTCCACTGGGGCACCCATTTCTGTATATGCACACTTATCCCAAATTATTCTTTATTCATTTGGCAATTGTACAAAGCCTTTGTTTCTAGCATTTACATAGCTTTTTGTCGTCGCCTTTAGCGACCTTCTTTTTTCCGACAAATTAGCCCCTTGTCGCCCTTGGTTGTGGAATTCATTACCTTCTACTCTTGTTTACATCATCCATAAACCCAAAGTATCCCATAGTCGATGTAGCTCTGATCTCTGAGTTTGTCCACCTTGTCATGCATCTGGCACAATTTAACCCACATCTAGTTGTCCCCTTGATGCTAGATCTAGTTTCACTGTTGTTGCCACTCATACTTTACATATATTCCCAACCAAGGGTAAGTCCCACCGCATCTTAACTTTGTCCATGTTCCTTATCAGTTCCTGATCTTATCCAGTGGATTTCATGAAGCCCTTTTTGCTTCTTGGAGTCGCATCTCTCTTTCTATCGACATCAGCACAGTTTCCAGAAAGGTGACAGTATCTTGACTCTCATTACCTTTATAATGAGGAGTCTCAGATGACACAGAGATAAACATGATTACTCTCTACTCTCATTGACCCCCTTGACATTCAACTTCAACATAATATCATGTTACGGTGGGTCTTACTTTGCGACTATTGCAGTTTTTTTATATTAGCCGATGACCTCTGAATTTGTTGGGCCATCAATGCCTACGAGTCATCGACACTTCTTACAGGTGTCATCGCCTCTTTTTAGAGTATGTTCACCATCATAATTGTCATATTCCATTATCAAACTGCCCTGGAGGGCGCTGTATTTATCTACACCAGCATACAGCTTCATTTATTGTCTTACACATTTGAGTTACATGTCATGAGCATGGGGCATGCCCACCTCGTTTGTATACAGATTTTATTTTCCCACACCTACAGAAAGGTTTGGGTACCACAGTTTCCCCTCTCCTTCCAATGTATCTCTCTTGTAGTTCCTCTCCACACTCTTTCTTACAATGGTACTCTTAGTAGAAGAAACATTGATGTATTTCGGTTATACGTATGCTCCTAACCTCACACATCAGGGGGAATTTATTATCACTGAAATTTCATCCACAAATGGTTATAGAAATCTAGCATCTCCAAAATCCTATTAGTTCACCTCCAACCCCAAAAACGAATTTCCAAAAGGCACAAACTATACAACTGGTTATAAAATTGACATGTGCATAAACACTACAAGAAGCATGTGCAGGCCAAAAAATCCAAAAGAGAGCACATGTGCCCGATGCGTTATTGTATACGATAAAATCTGCGCACTCCTGTGAACGATGCATTTATGGTTCTTGTCGGCCCCTCACCCACTTTTGGTTCATCTCCCAAGCCGATTTGACCCTCAAATCCGAGATGAATCTTAGTGGGGGGTTGGTCAAAGACCTAAGGGTTCCCTAAAGGGATCCTTGTTCACACTAAAGACTGGTTGGATAATTCCTCAAATATTTGCTATAAAAAGGGGCCATGGGTGCACTATGAATTCAAGAATCTCATTTTATTGTTATGTTGCCTCTATTCTCCTACAAGGAACCTATTTCCTTCTTGGATCATATTAGCATCATCTCATTAAGGTATTCACCTCACCTCTTGAGGGAATAAGCTTGGATTTCTTCACCATTTCCTTTCTAGTTTGCCATTTGTAAGAAGAGCTCTCACATAGGGGACTCAAGAGCCCTCCCTTGGAGGAAGAGGGGATCCATAAGTCCCCATTTTTGTTTGGTGTTTTCCCACTAATACAATCTATCCATTGATGGCATGAATATTGTTCAATTGTTTGATTGATTTTGGTTCTAATTTCCTTATCCATTTTAGTTTCATTTATTTAGTTGTTGTTAGCTTAGTTGTTTGTTTATTTCATGTGATTGAGTCATTTCATTCATACACTAACTTCGGTCCTATTCAGTTGACCCAACTGGACTTGCAAGTGTCCCTCTTTTTCTCATTTAAGTGGCGAAAAGAATACAACACACACCAAATATTTTTTTCCCTTCACTACAAATCCTTCATGCTATTTCATGTAGATTTCCTCTTCCAGGTCCCCATGTAGGAACATTGTCTTCACATCCATTTGTTCTATTTCCAGATCAAATGTTGCAGCCAGAGACATTAGTAATCTAATGGAATTTAATTTTGCAACAGGGAAATGACTCTCACCAAACTCGACTCCTTCAAATTGGGAATATCCTTTCACTGCCAGTTGAGCTTTGAATTTCTCGACTTGACCTATTGCATTCGTCTTCTTCTTGAATACCCATTTTCTACTGACAGGATTTCTTCCACTAGGAAACTTGAATAAGTCCCATGTTACATTATTGTGCAAGGATTCCATCTCTTCGACCATGGCATCCTTCTATTGTTTTCCCTCTATTGAGTCAACTATCTCCCCGACCGACTTGGGCTCATTGTCGGAAGTAGTTAACACGAATTTCGAACAGAATTCAGGTGTGTTATCCCCTAGCCTAGGAATAACTAAGGAGATTATGTCTCGAGGCCCACGGGTCCTAGGAATAACTAAGGATATTATGTCTCGAGGCCCATGGGTCCTAGACATGGAGTACCGAGAGCCATATCGACTTGAGCATGGACCTGGGGGGGAAATCCTTTCATTCTTCAATGCCTCCACTTTGTCAGTAGTAGCAGCATCCATCAAATTCATCTGGTCCTGCAGAAAAAATGGATCCTAATCCATGAGGTAATGAGTCTGGGTATCATGGTATGTGTCACTCCAATCCTCAAAACCTTTGAATATGTGCATTTAATTATTTTTTCTTCTAACGTGTGCTTGGACCTTATGCTTTTCCACTTGATCACACATGGGGGGAATGACAGGATCCCCTAGTAATATGATACTCATAGGGTTTGATTTTCCACTAGGGGGATTCATGAAAGGCCATCGTCTGCTCCCACCATACTTACCACTTTTCATTTTTTTCCCACTCATCCATCCTGTTACACTAGTCTGAGCATTGGGTTGGCCAAATATCTAAGGGTTGTACCTTAACTTATGGGAAGAAGGGGCTAAAGGCCTAGAGGGTAAAAGTAGATGAAAAAAGATAAAATCCAAAATAATGACACCTTGAGATGCTTCGCCCAAGGATCCACGAGAAAGCAATAAAAAGATTCTCAGTAAGAAATAGAGGGACCCATAAAAAATAATAAATCAAGACCTAGTTGGAGGATAGGGGGTCTCATGATGAGCAAGCCTATTAGTTCCATGGGCATGTAGCGGTATGACACTACCAAAAGTTGGTCACCATGCCATGGTAGTGGCTCTTGGTGGCATAGCCAAGAGAAAGGGGGTCTCATCATGAGCCATCCTTCTCATTTCCATGAAATGCTTATGGGTAATATTTCCACCATTGGTCACCACGCCAAGGCAGTGTCCCCTAACTAGTCACTTGAAAGAAAAAGAAATAAGAATAAAAGATAAAAGGCGTAAATGGGCTTGGAAAAATTTGCATCCATGACAAGGTGCATCTCACCCTCTTAGGAGGCACCCACGGGTAAGTTATACATTTCCCTACTATCACTGCACCCCTTTCCAAAAAATCCCTTACCACCTCATCCACTCACATGGACTACATTTGAATTCTCCTAGGAAATTCCCACATCCAATGAGCATTAGACCAATAGGACATCCAAGCGTCCCCTCCAAAATTGGCTTGCAGATTAGCATAACGTCTTTGAGCACTTGTCAGGGTAAAGGGGGTTTTATGCACATGTTTAATAACTTGATGATTAGATGTGATTGACATTGCTATGATCCCTATGAATTATGAGCCCATGGAGGGTGTATCTATTGATGTTGTCGAGCCACACCTGATGGACAAGTACACATGGGGATATGATTAGTTCAGACCTCCATGGGAATAAAATCCCACCAGATGGATGTTGAGACCCCAGCCAGGGGCAGAGACAGATCAGAGGATTGCACCAAAGAGAGAGGAGGATGTTTCACCAGGGACATCCTGGCAGGCCTGGACCTAGGGGGTTGTGCCCTTCCCACAATGATGTAGGCCTTGGAAGGCCCATGATGTCACCCATGACATCACCCATCATTTTGGGATGTTTTGGAGGCAGTTGTGTGCCAAGTGGCAGGTTCCTGAGGCCCAAGGACACATAACATTTTTCTCCAGGAGGCCAACGTTGCACAAAAAGGGCCTAATGTCACCCTAAAAGGGCATGAAGTCACATTAGCATCTTGTTTTAGGGTTTAATTGTGACATTTAATGTAAAAACTGGATATTATGTGTAACAGTCCATGTTGGCCTTTTTGACCTAATTCTGGTCATTGTAATTGTATAAATAAAGAGAAAATCACTCTTATTTTTCATCATCTTTCACTCACACTTGTGAGGACTGAAATTTACGCCCTCCTTAGGGTTTCTTGGCTGAAATTTTAGGCACACTTGTTGAAGGAGGCTAAATTTGGTGTATTTTGGAAAGATTCTTGGTGGATGTGTTCAACTAGGGATTTTCTTGATTATTCTTGATGAAGGTAAGTGAATTTTCTGCAATTCTTCTTAATTGAATGGTTATGGTTTTATTTATCTTGCATTTACATTCAATAATATGAAATTTCTTGATTAAACCCTAGGAAGACTAGCATGTGTTATTGTCCTAGCTTCAAAATCTTTCACCTACTAGATATTGTCAAAAGGCCAATTTTCTTGAAGCATGAGCTAAGGCCTTGCCATTGCAACACCTTAGTATACATTGCTTCATCCTAGCTGATTCTCCTTAATATTTGAGTTAAAGAGGGAGGAAATCTTCTAAGGCCTAGGTTTACCTACACCTTAGTAGCTAGTTTCCCCTAAGGTTTGATAATTGGAACCTTGGGTTACCAACACTCCAATCTATCATTCTCTCTTGTATTTGATTCTCCATTATCATTTTTCTTCAACATTTGTTGTTGCATTATTCACTCAATTTTCCCTAAAAGCACTAGTCTAAGTCCTCTCTTGATTAATTGATCAACTCAACCTTCAAAACCTACTCTTTGAGAAACCTACTAACATTTTCTAACCCTAGAATATCCTAACCTACTAACAATATTGTTGTTGTTACTAAAGTAAGCTACAACCATTACATGCATCATTAAAATCTCATAAAAGCAATTGAAAAGGTTGAATTATACCTTGTCTCATGTGCTTCTATCAAATGTTAGTATTATGATTTCAAGGGTTAATGATTCTTAGTCATTTTGAAGCTATTTTCAAGGCATTTAAAGTGAAGTATTGCTCTATAAAGATTGTTGTTATAAATTTTTTGTTTACTTCATCATATTCAGAAAATTTATTTTTTCAAGAAAGTACATGGTTTTATAAAGTGCTAACCAACAAATATACTTGCAAATATATCTAGTTTCTTGTTTCTTTGTTTCGGGCAGGTACACTTGGCATATTATCTTTTCATTGGTTATAAAATCGGGCCTCCTGATCAGTGGTGACTTGTGAGAGGGAATCTTTATCTAGCCACTTTGACTTTGCCTTCTCAAACCCCCAGGTCATTGGGGACGTCTCCACTAGGCCTACCACCCTAAATAGAAAGAGACATCCTATTGAGGTGACAGTGATAGGATACTCTCTTGTTATGCCAATGTTCTCTCCTTTAACATTTTCTTCTATCAAAGTACAAATTATGCGATAACATTTTGGTGTCGTTGTCGGGGAACACTGAGTCAATATTCCTCAAATGACACTTTTTCGGTAAGACTTTCCTCAAGAATCATTATCTTACAAGCTTACCTGGCGACTCCATTGAGGGTGATCCCCTCATCCCTTTATTAATTTCAAGAAAATTATCTGGCGACTCCACTAATGATGAAGCCAAACATGACTTCTCAATGGGATCCAGGAAACTTCAAACCTTTAGACATGAGTAAAATCTCGAGATACCCTCAAACAATGCCCCTGAAGTATGAGAAATGGATCCCTAGATTCACTGGTAGTGATGGAGAGAGAGTCAGCTATCACATGGGTGATTTTTGGTCTTTCTTTCAACTCCATACTATCAGTGATGATGCTGAAGATTTGGCAATGAAACTTTTATTTGCCACTCTTCATGGAAATGATAGGAAATGGTATGATAATCTCCTTGTTGCTAGCATCACATCTATGGACCAGTTAGAATAAACCTTTCTCAAAAAATGGGGTATGAAATTGGAAGATATCCAAACGTTACTAAAAAGACTCGAATATTTAAAACAAACTGAGAATGAGACTGTCTAGGATTTCGAGGTTAGGTTTGAGAGATTGCTATATCAGATTCCTAGAAGCCATCATTCTGGAAACAAGTACCTCTTGTATCTCTATACCAATGTGCTCTTAGTGCATCTAGGGTTTCTCCTGTTGGTTGTGGAGCCTGATTATCTTCCTGATTCAGAGGTCTTTTACTTTCAACTGTGTTTATACCCCATGAAGTATTTACACCCCAGAAGTATGTACATTCTTCCATGCGGGGGAGTGCAGAGGGGGGGCACCCCCTCTGTGAGATCTGGGGGGGTTATCCCCCCGGATGGGGGGTCTGGAGGCAATTGGGCCCCCAGCGGGGGTTCGGGGGCAGTGTCCCTCGATGGGGGTTCAGGGGTGAAGCCCCTGAAGGAAAAATTGCCTTGTAAATGTATATTGTAATTTCATTGTAAATCTAGACCGTTCATTATAAGGTCGCATATCTAACGGTAGAGATTATGTTAGGGTTTTCTACCCTAGAAGGAAACCCTCTATTATGAGGGAAATGTATTGCGACTATTTTTTATGGTGAATATTGTATTCTAAGATAGGATACTGTGAGAGAAAGAAGAGGAATTTACAGTGGGTTTGTTGTAGGTTGTATCCCTTCATATGTTGGATAATAATAAAGGAAGGACCTGGCAATTTCTCTGGTGGACGTAGCCCACACTGGGTGAACCACGTAAATCTGTGTCTTTATTGTATTGTGTATCTTCTGTGTTTTGTTTCTGCATTTGTTTTATTTTATTGCTCCACGGTCCTTTTTTTCTAACATCTAACAAGTAAAAAAGGGCCAAAAACAATCTATGATGCCTATTACATGGCCAAGAAAATTGAGGAGAATATCTCTTTTTCCAAAGGAAAACACATCTTCTCTCTAGGAACCAAATTTGATGACCCCAAAGGTAACCCGGACACTTTTAGTTGGGAGAGATTAGTTACCCTTGAGACCCTTTACTGTTGATTTCCTAGAAAAAGGAGAACAAATCATCGACCAACAAGAGGCTGAGGGGAACGATCTTGATGAGGTTTTCCAATCCCACATGGAGGAGCAGAGAACTACTCATAATGAAGACATAGTTGAGGAATTGGAACTTGAACAAGATGATGAAGTTTCGATATGCGCTCCTCCCTCTGATGAAGCCATCCATGAGCATTGTTTCCCTATACAAGAAGAAGAGAATAAGGTTAGTCTCTTTCCTTTCATGGTCTTGACAATGCCTTGTTTTATGGTTCAGAGAAGGAAGAAAAAATGGAATCCTCGGGCAAGGTAGATCTTCTTTGTTGTACAATTGAATATGTGGGGACAACTCATGAGGATGAAACAATGGTGCATGTTGAAGACACCCAAGTCCTCAAATCTCCTGCAAAAGAAGAAATAAACATGATAAGTTACTTTCCTTTCCAAAATTTTGATGATTCTTTACTTTATGATTTGGAAAGTGAAGAGGAGCTAGATGAGCCTTTAAATGTTTTAAATCCTTCATTTTATGATACAAATAGTGACATGGTTGATAATATTGACGAGTTCATACATGTTGGGGGACGTAAATGGGATATAGTTGGTTATGATGTGGACCCCATTTATGACATTCATAATCATTTCCAAGTATTTACTTTACAGTTATCACAACAGGTTGCTCTTAATTTTGACCAGTGGCAACAAGGAGATGATATAATTACCGATACTTTCCAGATACCCAGGGTTGACCTAGTCCCTTTTTCTCCTGATGATTTACAGTCATACCTTGAGGGTTTTGATGAGTACTCCTTTGAGAAATTGGATTTATTGCATGAAGAAGATTATCAACCACCTCTGTGCTCAGATCTTGATAGGAGCAAGGACATTGTTTTCCCAAAGAAGGATCCTTGTGACAACATTCTCCAGCCACCTTCAATTACTTTACCTTGTTGTGTCATTAAATGTGTAGTTAGGAAGTAAGTCTTTTGTATTAATTTTCCTCTAAGGAAAACCCTCAAGTTCAAGGCCAGGTTGAATACCTCAAGAAGAAGTATGTCATCTCATTTTTTCAACCTTCCCTTAATAAATTCTCAGTCACCCTCTAGGTTTTTGTTGTTTCCTTCCCAGACCTCAGATTGTGAAAACTTCCAAGGTAGCCAACCTTCATAATATTTGAGTCAGTCTATTGGACGTATGAATTTTCACTATCCCTTTCTAAGATGGATTGAGCACTCTCCTGAGAGTATGACTTGGAATGATTTTGTCCCATTATTTTGTCCCTCCCTCCCGCCTCCATGAGTTAAACTTTATGATTTCTAATGATATAGTACATTCTCTAACTCATGTTATTTGTGTGCTTAAATTATCACTCTTCTAGTTTATGATGAATAACAAAGGCAGGGATTGTGAGACATTGTTGGGGTGGATTCACTAGTTGTTTGATTACACCTAGATTTCAGCCAACAGGTAAGTAGATTTAAGTAGGTAGGCATTTGTATTCATTGTATATACCATTTGCATTTCATGCTAGACTAGTTTGTATTTCCATTTGTACATATGCTTGTTTTCATTTTTTGTACTATATATATATATATATATATATATATATATATAAGAGTCAGGAGTGATATCACAACCCCAAATGATAGCTAATAATATTATGATGAGATCAAGCATGTCATAGGTTATGCCATATATTTTTAGGTTCTCATGCGCTCTACGGTGAGCATGTGTCCCTTAGTTGGAGCCAGATGTTATCCCCTAGACTAGGGATAACTAAGGAGATTATGTCTTGAGGCCCACGGGTCCTAGACATGGATTACCATGAGCCAAATCGACTTAAGCATGGCCCTGGGGGGACCATCCTTTCATTCTTCAGTGCCTCCACTTTGTCAGCAGCATTAGAATCCATCACATTGGCATGGTCCTACAGCAAAAATGGATCTTTCTCCATGAGTTAATGAGTCTAGGTATCATGGTATGTATCACTCTTATCCTCAAAACCTTTGAATATGTGCATTTAATTTATTTTTCTTCTAATGTGTGCTTAGACCTTACGCTTTTCCACTTGACCAAACCTGGGGGGAATGATAGGATTCCCTAGTAAGCTGATACCCATAGGGTTTGAGTTGCCACTAAGGGGATTAATGAAAGGCCATCATCTGCTCCCACCATACTTACCACTTTTCATCTTTTTCCCGCTCATCCATCCTGTTACACTGGTCCGGGCATTGGGTTGGACAAATATCTAAGGGTTGTCCCTTACCTTGTGGAAAGAAGGGGATAAAGGCCCAGAGGGTAAAAGTAGCTGGCAAAAGATAAAATACAAAAGAATGAAACCTTGAGATTCTTCACCTAGGAATCCCGAGAAAACAATAAAACGTTTCTCAGCAAGAAATAGAGGGACCCATAAAACAAAATCAAGACCTAGTTTGAGGATTGGGGGTCTCATCACGAGCTATCCTATTAGTTCAATGGGAATGTAATGGTATGACACTACCAACATCTGTTTAGGACGTCAGGGTAGTGGCTCTTGGTGGCATAGACAAGAGAAAGGGGATCTCATCATGATCCAACCTTCTCATTTCTGTAAAATGATTGTGTGTAACATTTCCACCACTGGTCACCACGTCAAGGCAGTGTCCCCTAACTAGCCTCTTGAAAGAAAAAGAAATAAGAATAAAAGATAAAATTCATAAATGGGCTTGGAAATATTTTCATCCATGACAAGGTGAAGCTCACCCTCTTCAGAGGCACCCACGGGTAAGCTATACATTTCCCTACTATCATTGCACCCCCTTCCCAGACATCCCTTACCACCTCATCCACTCACATGGTATGGATTTGACTTCTCCCCGGAACATACCACATCCAATGAGAATTATCCCAATAGGACGTCCTAGCATCCCCTCCAAAATTGGCTTGCAGATTAGCATAACTTCTTTGAGAACTTGTTCGGGTAAAGGGGGTTTTATACACATGTTTAATAACTTGATAATTATATGTGATTGGCATTGATATGATCCTTGTTACTTATGAGCCCATGGAGGGCGTATCTGTTGATGTTGCGGGGACACACTCGATGTTCAGGTACCCTATGGACAAGTACACATGGGGAGATGATTATTTTGGACCTCCATGGGGCTAAAATCCCACCATATGGATGTTGAGACCCCAACCAAGGGCAAAGAAAGATCATAGGATTGCACCAAAGAGAGAGGAGGATGTTTCACCGGGGATAGACTGGTAGGCCTGGACCTAGGGGGGTTGTGCCCTTTCCACCATGATGTAGGCCTTGGAAGGCCCATGACATCACCCAGCGTTTTGGGATGTTTTGGAGGCAGTTGTGTGCCAAGTGGTAGGTTCCTGAGGCCCAAGGAGGCCTAATGTTTTGCTCCAGGAGGCCAACGTTGCCCAAAAAGGGCCTAAAGTCACCCTAAAATGGCATGACGTCACATTACCATCTTGTTTTAGGGTTTAATTATGACATTTAATGTAAAAACTAGATATTATGTGTAACAGGCCATGTTGGCCTTTTTGACCTAATTCTGGTCATTGTAACTATATAAATAAGGGGAAAATCACTCTTATTTTTCATCATCTTTCACTCATACTTGTGAGGACTACAATTTGTGCCCTCCTTAGGGTTTCTTGGCTGAAATTTTAGGCACACTTGTTGAAGGAGGCTAAATTTGGTGTATTTTTGCAAGATTCTTGGTGGATGTGTTCAACTAGGGATTTTTTTTATTACTCTTGATGAATGTAAGTGAATTTATACAATTCTTATTAATTGAATGGTTATGGTTTTATTTATCTTGCATTTACATTCAATATTATTAAATTGCTTGATTAAACCCTAGGAAGACTAGCACATGTTATTTTCCTAGCTTCAAAATCTTTCACCTACTAGATATTGTCAAAAGGCCAATTTTCTTGAAGCATGAGCTAAGGCCTTGCCATTCCAACACCTTAGTATCCATTGCTTCATCCTAGCCAATTATCCTTCATCTTTGAGTTAAAGAGGGAGGAAATATACTAAGGCCTAGGGTTACCTACACCTTAGGAGCTAGTTTCCCCTAGGGTATGATAATTGGAGCCTTGGTTTACCAACACTCCAACCTATCATTCTCTCTTATCTTTGATTCTCCATTATCATTTTTCTTCAACATTTTTTGTTGCATTATTGACTCCATTTTCCCTAAAAGCACTAGTCTAAGTCCTCTCTTGAGTAATTGATCAACTCAACATTCAAAACCTACTCTTTGAGCAACCTACTAACACTTTCTAACCCTGGAATAGCCTAACCTACTAACAATATTGTTGTTGTTACTAAAGTAAGCTACATCCATTAGATGCAACATTAAAAGATCATAAAAGCAATTGAAAAGGCTGAATTATACCTTGTCTCATGTGCTTCTATCAAATGTTAGTATTATGATTTCAATGGTTAATGATTCTTAGTCATTTTGAAGCTATTTTCAAGGCATTTAAAGTGAAGTATTTCTCTATAAAGATTGTTGTTATAAATTTTCTGTTTACTTCATCATATTCAGCAAAAAAAAATTGTCAAGAAAGTCCATGGTTTTACGAAGTTCTAACCAGCAAATATACTTGCAAATATATCTAGTTTATTGTTGCTTTGTTCCGGGTAGGTACACTTGACATATTATCTTTTCATTGGTTATAAAAATGGACCTTATGATTAGTGGTGGCATGTGAGAGGGGATCTTTATCTAGCCGCTTTGAATTTTCCTTTTGAAACCCCCAGGTGACCGGGGAAATATCCCCTAGGCCTACCACCCTAAATAGAAAGAGACATCCTATTGAGGTGACAGTGATAGGACAGTCTCACGTTATGCCAATTTTCTCTCCTTTAACCTTTTCTTCTATCAAAGTACAAATTGTGCGATAACATGGTGGACTATACCTTTCGAATGGTTTTCTTACTCTTTTTGACCTCCTTACCACCGGGGTCAGTTGTTCCACATCTTCTTCTGATTCATTCGACTCATCTTAATCATATTCTTCGTTCCTTAGTTCAGATCGCACTGTCTCATGATTATTCTTGGTCTGAACAATTTCCTCAAGCTCAAACTTACTTCCAACTTCTCTGAAGACCACATCTTGAATATACACTATTTTCCTTGATGCAAGATACCAAATCTTATTTCCTTTCCTTCCTTCTTTGTATCCAATGAAAATACATTTGACTTCCTTCTTTTCCATCTTTCTCCTCTTTTCCTTGGGAACATGCACAAACGCATCACAGCCAAATACTTTGAGATGTGAAACTGAAGGATTCTTACGCAACCATACCTCATGTGGATTTGTGTCGACTAACGCCGAAGAAGGAGACATATTCAATATATATTTTGTAGTGTCGACTACCTCCACCCAGAATTCTTGTGTGATCCCAGCACCAATGAGCATGCTCCTTACCTTGTTCATCAACGTTCTATTCATTCTCTCAGAATATCCATTTTGTTGTGAGGTATATGGTATGGTAGTTTGGTGTGCTATTCCACACTGCTTGTAGAAATGATCAAATTCTTTTCCACAGAATTCACCACCATTGTCAGTTCTTAGCACCTTAATCTTCTTATCTGTCTGGTTTTCTACAAGATATTTGAACTCTTTGAATTTATCGAAAACCTTTGATTTCTTCCTCAAGAAATATATCCATGTATTCCTAGAAAAATCATCTGGAAGAGGACATAATACAGGTATCCACCAAGTGAAGGCACTATAATAGGGTCGAACAAATCACTATGGACCAATTCTAGAATCTCATTTTCCCTTGTCGCTCTAGATGGGAACCTCACCCGACTTTGTTTTTCATATATACAATGTTCACAAAAGTCTACTTCTAAATTACATTCATGAAAATCTTCGACCATATCTTTGTTATCCGTAGCTCGAAGTCTTTTTTCTCCAATGTTTTCAATCCTCTCATGCCATAGCATGGTTGATTTGACTTTATTATGACTTGTCGAGTTGGTTTTAATCGACTTGGCCCGAGTCTATTTTATTCGAGTGGAAGTAGATTCAACTTTAGGAACAATGATTTTGTTGCATCTAATCAATTCGACACTCCCTAGCAACTTGTACAGGGTTCCAATATGAACTCCTTTCATTAAGACCGTCACACCTCTGACTATATTGCACGAATCCTTCTGAAATAGAGTGTGCACTCCAACATCACTCATCTTGTTGATAGATATTAGGTTTATTTCCAAACTCGAAATGTGTAGCACACCTGGAAGGGTTCTACTCCTCCCATCATGCAGTATCAGTCGAACTTTTCCATGTCCGACAATTCTAGTTTTTGAGTCATCCCCCAAGAACACGCCTCATCCTTCATATCATTCATATTTGCAAAACCATTCTCTATGTGATTTCATATGATAGGATGATCCTGAATCAATCAACCAAACATCTTGATCTGACTATGTACTGGTTGATGCCAGGTACACATCGCATCCCTTATCTGGAGTCATATTTCTCTCAGTCGGTTGCTTCTCTTAGGATCATGTACTAACTTCCATAGACCTGGACTTGCAGTCCTTTTTGTAATGCCCAGATTTACCACATTTCCAGCATCTTCTTATCGACTGAACCGGAGATTTAGATCTACCCTTCGACTTTGATTTTCTACCAGAGAATTTGTCTTTATCTCTATCAAACGGTCAACCTCTCACCACTAAAGCATCTTTGTTCGATCCTTCCATGTTCTTCCTTTTCATTTCTTATGACATTAGAGATGCAACCACGTCTTCTAGTGCTAATGTGGTTGCATTACTCCCTATATCCATGATTAATCTATCATAAGAGTCTGGCAAAGAACATAATAGATTTATACATTTTTCCTCCTAAACGATTTTAATATCCACATAAGATAATTGGATTATAATGGTATTAATCGCATTTAAATGATCAGTCACCGAACTACCATCACTCATTCTCAGAAGATACAATTTTTTATGAGAAACAACTTGTTTACAAGGGATTTCGATTGGTACAAGCTTCCCAACTTGTCCCACAGTTTCTTGGTCAAATCTTCACCTGAGACATTTAATAGCACCGAATCTGCAAGACAAAGTCGAATCGTACTCCTTTCTCTTCTCTCGAGTTTCTCCCATTCTTTCGTTGACATACCTGTCAGCATGGTACCTCGACAAATTGTTTTCCATTGTTCTCTATCTACAAGGAGATCTTCATATTAAGCTTCCAAAACTAAAAATTTTATCTATTGAATTTTTCGATCTCTATTCTTGAATTGCCCGTTATTATTTAACTCAATCTTTAAAGATTTATAACTTACGAATTTTATTGTACCTAGGGTTTAGCTCATATATAAGACTGTTAATCCAAGATATGATACCACATGTTAGGAAATGAGACAGACTTCCACGCTAAACCTAACAGAAGAGAGGAATAAATATTTGATCAAGAAAGTAAATGACACAGCAAGAACACAGTACACAGAGAGTTTACCCTAGAAACCCAAACCAGGAAAACCAACATTCCTTGAGAATTTTTCTCCTTGCTTTCTTATTCATTCAGAATAAAATGTTACATGTCTAACCTTGGTCCACACCTAAGACACAATCGACATCATACCTTCTTGCTTACACAAGAAAAACCATGTAGCCAATTCATCTTACATATACATGACCAACAACCTCTACGATTAATGATTGACTCATTTGATCAGCCTTTTCAACCTCACAACAAGCCTTCTTTATAGGATTTACAACAGGGAAAACTCTAAAGAAAATGGTGTCAAAAAAACAGTTACAGATCCATGTAGATCATTGGCTAAAAATTTTGTGAATCTCGATATTTTGTTACCGTCGACTACCAAGTCATATTTCTCGTCAACTACCAGTCGACCTTCATTCGATCTTCATTTGGTTTCCACACACTCATATGTCAACCTCTTGTCAGTTGACCTCTTCAAATTTACCCTGTTAGAACTGAGATTCACCCTCATATTTCTAGAGGATAAGCCCATTACCCATGAAATAGGTTTGTAAATGTAGATTTATGATAGAATGTCAAATGGACAAAACTTAGCATAGCAATGTTCCAACAAAGAAATTATAGGCCAGAATGCATAATCAAATGATTTGTTTCGCTAAATTCAGTTAGTGATTTAAAGATAAGTGTGGATATATGGAATACTTAATGAGAAGGATGAATAATTTTTCTATAAGCATCACGCCTTACTAGCAGATAAGTGAAGAAAAATCTCAAACACGAGAACTTCTTGATCTAAACCTTAAAACACTGATAACAATTACAGAAGCATCATAATCAATCAACATTACATCACTATTATAACATCTCAATTGAATCATTCAATAATGAGAAACCAAAGTAAGAAAGAATTAATATAATGAAAGGAAGTTGACTTCTATTAATCAAAATGTCTCGGATATCATACATAAAACCAGAGTATGGCTCTGTCTTATCACAAAATTACAACATGGAGTCTATGCTCAACCATTCGAACCCAAAAATGTCATTCTGATGTTGTATATATAGTCTAAACAATAAGTAACAGCATGAAGTGGGATATAGATCCTCTAACCTAGATTTCTCCCACTAAAAACTGAAAATATAACATCTGTACAAGTGAAGACAACAAATTGCTAGAAACATGGAAAATGTTGGCAACAACTCTAACACTGTAACCTTTGCATAATGATTTATTCCTTGGGAACATATCCATCAGTTCCATGTGTACACTAGCTCCAACTGACCTCCAAGAATCTGTGTTAAGCTACTTCTCCCACCTGGTGATCGTTGATTCCTTCAAAACCCATCAAAAATGGAATTGGAATCGAATCCAGAAATGTTGACTGTATCATCCAGTTCGTAGCGTATTTCGAAGGGAATTCCATAGCATATTATGTAGTGCCTGCCTATGTAAACTATTATGCAACAGATTCTGTAGAGAACTTAATTTTTTGTCTGACTAGGTGATTTTGCAGCGAAGTTCGCAACGACTGGGTAGCTTCTGTGTATGTAAATTATTTTG
>WSFP011465211.1:0-18438 GCA_009831015.1 Picea engelmannii
CAATTTCCTTCATGACAATGATACAAATAATATATATACAAGTGCATACCTGAGGGTGTTGATAATTTAATGTCTTCATTTATTTTAAGTATTTTTTTCCTGGAACTGGGTTTGCTTGAATCATCAAGTTTTCCCCTCATTATGATTTTGCTCATTTTTTTGGATTCTTCACAAACCCTTGTCAAATTGGCTCGTAAACCTAACGGCTAGGCTAGGCTAACACTTTTAGGTTTAGTTGGACTTATGACTGCCAAAAATAATCCTTTGAAATATAGGATAACTCTGGTGAGTTGAAGAGCTCCTTCAAGGAATTGTAGAAACCCTAATTCTGAAATTTCTGTAGAAATTAGTGAAACCCTAGGGCCAAAAAATCAAGATGCTCGAAAATGCAATCTGAAGCTTGTTGGAGGTGCATTGAAGGAGGTCATACACTCCTATGGTAATTTATCCCCAACATCCAAGTTCCAGGTGCTGAAACACTCAAAAGAAGAGGGTCATACAGATTTTCTAGAAACCCTAGGAGGGTCGTACGGTTCTACAGAAGAGGAGGGATGAATGGTAAAATCTTGTAGCTTGTGCAATGGGTTCTTCAAGACCTATGCTTTGATACCATGTTGATTTTTCAATAATATTGGTTAATCATGAAGTTCATTCTATTTTTAGCATTTAACCATAACCATAAATGTTGCAACAATCAAGATCACAAGAAGCAGCACCATGCACAAGAACACAAGAAGTATCCTAGGAAACCCTTCTCAACAAGGGAAGAAAACCCAACCAAATAATTTTTCTATATTATTCAAGAGAAATACCTTCACCACCAAGATAAACCTTAGCACACAAGAGGGTACTCAAACCCTAGAAGACTAGCACCCAAGAGAGGTGCACACTTATCCCAAGAAAGTGTACTTGCTGAAATTTCCAAACTCACATGGAAGATGTGTTTCCTCAATGGGGAATTTACCTTTACTTATACTAACCTGAACATGTCAACATAAGTGTCTATTGGCACAATAGGGCCGACCTCACTAGCTTATAATATAAATAGTATTAACCATATTAATTATATTTTACATTAATTAACAGTCACATTAAGGTGGGGTCGACCTGTACCCTTTACATTATAATTAGGGTTACAAGCAGGTCTGACTCTTGTACAATATAGCAAAGGATATGATACACCCACTAGTTCTCATCCACTAGGGGCACATCCATAGGGATGTCCATATCTTTGACTCACTGCATTACACAGAAGAACCATATCTTCACACGTTCACATGTGCTCATCCATAGGTACGTCCACACTACATATATTATTTCCCATTGCCTCACACAGGAGAATCATCTGGATTTTCTCATCAACTCTGTTGCTCAGAGGAGACTAATACATCATCTTCATTTCTATTCACATGACGATACACCCAGCACTTTGGTATTTCACACGTTCACCTTGTGCTCAACCACAGGCACATCTAACTCAATAGATCGCCTTTCCCACTGGATAATCATCTGGAGTTCTTCTCAACTCTCTGAATGGAGGAGGTCATATCTACGTTCTAGCTTTGTCTCAGGTAGGAACCACGTACCCTTCTTAGGGGATTTATCTCAGGTTTGTAAGTTGTAGAAAGACTCACATATCTGCAATGATCCACATATCACAGGTTTGTAAGCTAGAGAATGTCTCACATAGATGCAATCATCAACACAAACTATGTTATATTATTTTTCATCCCTCCCCCAAAAAATAATATTTTTAGGTTAGCATGCATTTTCTTTTTTCTCGGGTATGCAAAATAAGGGGATCTATGGGATTCCTCCATTATCAATCTCCTAAGATCATCATTCTATGGAACATACATCCTACAAAAAAATCGTAACAATCCATCATTCTCTAAGGTGTGCCCTTCCCTTTTTGATCTCACCAACACTTCATCTTGCAAGGAATTTTTTTATCTATTGGTACCTGTTATCCCCTATCCAAGGGATAACTAAGGAAATTATGTCTCTAGGCCCACAGTTCTTATACATGGAGTATCGGATCCATATTGACTTGAGCTTGGCCCTGGAGGGCCCATCTTATCTTCATAACCTCCTATCTGTCAGCAGTATCAATATCCATCCCATCAGCCTGGTTCTAAGGTGGCAGTGGGTCTTGCTCTATGAGGTAATGAGTCCAGGTATCATGGTATGTGTCACTCTGATTCACAAAACATTTGAATATGTAAATTGAATTATCTTTTGTTTCATGATGTTTTCTTGGAAATTATGCCTTTTAACTTGTACATACATGGGGGGATGACAGAGTGCCCTAGTAAGTTGACTCCCTTAGGGATGAATTTCCGTTGGGTGGTTCTATGAAATTTCATCGTCCATTCCTTCCATACTTATCACTTTTCATCATTTTCCCTCTCATCTATCCCCTACATTGGTTCGGGCATTAGGTTTTCCAAGATAGTAAGGGTTGTACCTTGCCTTGTGGGAAGAAGCGGCTAAAGGCCCAGAGGGTAAAAGTAGATGGAAAAAGTTAAAATCCAAGATCAAACCTTGCGATTCTTCGCCCAAGGATCCCATAGAAAGTAATAAAAGGATTCTCAGGAAGAAAAGGGGGGGACCCATAAAATAAAATAAAACTCAAGACCTAGTTGGTGGATAGGGGGTCTCATCATGAGCCAGCCTATTAGGTCCATGGGAATGTGGCAGTATGACACTACTATTCATCTGGTCTCCATGCTAGGGTAGTGGCTCTTGGTGGCATAGCCAAGAGAAAGGGGGTCTCATCACGAGCCAACCTTCTCATCCCCGTGAAATGCTTGTGGTAAGTGTTGTCACCACTGGTCACCACACCAGGGCAATGTCCTCCATCTATTCTCTTGAAAGAAAAAGAAATAAGAAAAAGAGTAAAAATGAATTGAATGGGATAGGAAAAAATTGCATCTGTGACAAGGTGCAACTCGCCCTCTACAGAGACACCCATAGGTAAGACCTACATTTCCCTGTTATCATTGCACCCCTTGCCCAAACATCCCCTAAACCATCTCATGCATTTACATGACCTAGATTGGTATTCACTTGGAAAAACCCCACACCTGAGGATGATTAGCTCAATATGGAATCTTGAGACCCTCTCCAAACCTGGCTTGTTAAATAGCATAACGTCTTTGATAATTTGTCTAGGTAAAGGGGGGTTTGATGTGCATGTTTTGGTAACTTGATTATTAGATGTGATTGACATTGCTATGATCCCTGTGACTTATGATCCCATGGAGGGCGTACTTTTTTTTGCTACAAGACCATGCCTGATGGACAAGTACATATGGGGATATGATTAGCTCAGACTTCCATGGGGCTAAAATCTCACCAGATGGATGTTGAGACCCCAGCTAGGGGCAGAGGGATATCAAAGGCTTTTACTAGAGAAAAGGGAGGAAGTTCCACCAGAGGCACTTTGGCAGGCCTGGACCCAGGGGGGTCTTTCCCTCCCACCATGATCTTGTCCCTTGAAGGCCCCTGACATCATCATTTTGAGCCTTAATGTCATTCAATTGGGGTTTTAGGCATGAGAACGACTTGGTTGGCACGTGTGGTAGTTTCTGAGGGGTTTTGAGCCCTAACATTTAACTTTGGAGGCCTAGCGTTCCACGAAGGGGCCCAACGTCACCCTAGGAGGGGCATGACATCGACCCTAAAGGATAAAATTAGGGTTTTATTTGTCAATTTTATGTAAAACTGTATTTTTAATGTAAACTAGCCATGACGGCCTTTTTTGACCTAAAATGTAATTAAAGGTCACTTGTATTGTATAAATAAGGGAAAATTCTCTTATATTTTTTCATCATCTTTCACTCACACAAGTGTGAGGTCTGAAATTCAGCCTCTTTTAAGGTTTATTGGCTGAAATAAGTGGTGCACAACTCTTGGAGGGACCTTATCTTGGTGTATTTTTGCATTTTCATGGTGGAAAGTCTTCAACTAGGTTTTGTGGCTAGATTATTCTTAATTAAGTAAGTATAAATCTACAATCCTTCTTTATTTTGAATGGTTATGGTGTATTTACTTGTTCATTTATAAGATTATGAAATTGCTAGTGTGAAACCCTAGGATAAAAGCACATGTTATTGTCCTTTTCTTGATAACTCTTCACCTACTTGATTTTTCTAGAAGACACCTCCCTTGAAGGATATATTAGGACCCTACCTTATTATAAATCTAGTATTATTGCTTCATTAATCTTTCATATTTTATTTCAAGCTTGACCTAAAGAAGAAGGAAATCACTAGGCCTAGGGTTACCTACTTCCTAGCAACTTTTCCTTCTAGGGTTTTGGATGATTGAGGCCTTAGGTTACTAACACCTCAACCATCCTCCCTCTTCCTTTAGCTCACCTATTCTCATTTGTGTTTTCCCTATAAGAATTGTCGTTGCAATATTGACTCCATTTACCCTAAAAGGCACTAGTTCATACCTTGCAAGTGATTGATTGACTAAACAACTCTCAAACCATCTACCTTAAGATCTTTACTAACCATTTCTAACTTTAGATTAGACTAACCTACTAACTGCTTTGTTGATGTTTCAAAAGATTGCTACAGCCATCTATAACAGTGGAAAATTCATCTTAAAAGAAAGTTTTAAAGCTAATTATACATTGCCTTCATTGCTTCTGACAATTACTAGCATTTTGTCAAGTTTATGTTATCATTTTTGTTCATTATTGAAGCTTTATTGAGGTATAATTGTGAAGCTATTGCTATATATACATTGATGTTATAAATACTTTTGTTTCTTTTTCTTTTATATCATCTTGTTCTCTTTTATCAAAGTCTATGGTTTTATGAAGCACTAACATCATATGGTACTTGGAAATAGTATTTTTCTTGTTGTCTTGTTCTGGGCAGGTACACTTAAATATTACTTTGCTTCATCTCATTAAAACCTTTGGAAACTTTGATCAGAGTGACCTGTGAGAGGGGTGGGACTTTCTTGATACTCTTACCTTAGCCTTCTCAAACCCCCATGTCACTGGGGAAGTCTCCCCTGGGGTACCACTCCTAAAGAGAAAGAGGTGTCTTGTTTAGGTGACAGTGATAGGACAACCTCCTATTATGTCAATTTAGTGTTCACTTGCCTTTGGATTTGGGAGAGTAAAAATTGTGCGATAACATTTTGGCGTCATTGTCCGGGAACACTGAGTCAATTCTCTTCAAAGGCAACACTTTTCAGTAAGCCTTTCCTCAAAATAATTTATTTTACAAATCTTACTCGGTGACTCCACTAAAGGTGATCCCCTCATCACTTTGATAGTTTCAATAAAATTATCTGATGACTCCACAAAGCTCAGGGAGGTATGCCAACCCTCCCAATTCCTTTAGAAGAAAACCTCCCTGAAACTCTCCTATAGTAAAATCATTATTTGGAGGAAATATTCCTTTAAACACAATTTCTAGCACAGGAACTCAGACTGTTAATCCAAACCAAGCTAATAGCCAGAAGCAATGGTCATCCAATCTCTTCAAACCGTTAGACATGACAAGCATACTGGGATACCCTAGGCAAATGCCCCCTAAGTATGAGAAATGGTTGCCTAAATTCATTGGTAATGATGTAGTCAGTGCCGAGGATCATATGAGTAATTTATGGGCCTTCTTTCAGCTTCGTCCCATCAATGATGATGCTAAGGATCTAGCTATGAAATTGCTCTTTGCTACCCTCCATGATGGCACTAGACGTTGGTACAATGGTCTCCCCGATGCTAGTATTAAAACCAAGGATAGATTGGAGGAAATATTCCTCAAACGATGGATTGTCAAGGAAGACCACAACATGTTGTTGATAAGGCTGAATAACCTCACAAAACAAGAGAATGAAACCATTAGAGAATTTCATGACAAATTTTAAAATTTGATGCAAAAGATCCCACTGAGCCATCATTGTTCTGATAGTTTCCTTCTCTTTCTTTACTCCAAATCCTTTACAGGACAGTTGGGATATCTCCTCAGAGATAAAGCCCCTAAAACAATCCAATAATCCCAAGAGGTAGCTACAAGGATTGAATACAACCTATCATCATCTAGAGTCGAGCATTTCTCTGCCCCAAGAGTCAGAATGGATGCTAAACCTAAGATAGTCCACAATGATGAACCTACCTTAGATATTAGTGCTAGCTTGGAAAAGCTACAACTGACTGTAGATGTCATGGTAAAAACCCAACAACTAATGATGAATAGGATTGTCAATCTAGAAAGAGCTCAGCAACAACCTCCTAGGGTTCCTTACAAAGGGAAATTTCAGAAAGGGAATCAAGTTTTTAGACCAAAGAATGATCAAGAGGTTCCTAATACCGTAGTCCCCGCAAACGTAGTAGATGAAAACCCTTGGTACTTACAATGGAGAGACTCACATTGGGAACATGAGTGTCCTCTCAACAATGGTGAACATGACTAAGTGAACGTTGTTAATCATACCATTGAAGGTCCTCAATATTGCCTTAATTTCACACTTGAAGAACTAATCTAGATTATTTTCGGCACGAAATGAGAATGGAGATATAATAAATAAATGCACAGAGATATCGTGGATATCCAATAATATAACATAAATGTATCATATATGAAACCATAAACACAAAGATAAAATAATACACTATTTATATTAATAAAAGAAATGTACAGAGACTGTAAAAATACAAAGCGAAAGACTCGCTAAAATGGTGGCAGCTTATCTCTGAGAAAATATGTGATGGCTACCCGCATTCACAAGAAGATGATTGTTACAATGAGGCTCCAAAGGCCTTTTTAACATAAGTAAAATCCAAAACCCTAACCTCGGAAGATGAAAAGCCAACAGTTTTGTGGACCCCGTTTTGGGTAGTTTCATGTATCAACTTCCCAGGGGCGTAACTTTGGCATACGATCTTCGTTTGGGGTGCACGATAGATCGTTAGAAATATCTATCTGAGGACTACAATAGTTGGCAAAAAATATCATGATAATATTTTACAACCGTACCATGCCCAAAAAACGTCGTTTAGGGCCTCAAAACGGCTTCGGAAGTTCAAGGCCTAAAAAACTGCTAAAAATAGTAAATTACCAAAATTGCCAAAAAACTATTTTGAGCCAGTTGGAAAAGGTGGGTGGCCACCGATATCCACCTAGATCAATCCTCCCTCCTTTGGAAGCAATGGTCTCCATTGCGTTGAGTGCCTGGGGGAGAGGGAAAAGCGTTTTCTGAATCTGCATCTTGATGACCTGCTTGCCTTGTTGGGGAAGTTGTGATGCTTAGCTTGTTGAAGCTTGTCACGAACATGTGGTTGGAAGGGTTGGAAATTTTTCACCAGTTTGGCTACATGAGATTCCTGTGTGCAGAAGGAATCTTTACACTTTGCTTCAATCTTGTCGACCTGCTTCTTTTGAATAGAAGGTGCTTGGGCAGAGGCTATAGTGGTTGCAGTATCTTTTTGTTCGTCCTTTCAATAGATTGTGAAGAACTTGAAATTTGTAGTATGAGATACTACCTTGTGTCACTGTTTAGGTGGGACAGTAGTTGGAACTACCTCTGGTATTTTGTAGAGATGACCTCCCAAAGTAACAATGACACTACGAGGTCAAGACTCATAAACAACATGGCGTCTCCACATATATGGTTGGCCTAAGAGAAAATCACAGACATCCAATGGGGAAACATCACATAATACCTCATCCTTGAAGGGTTGGATGTCGTATTACAATCGAAATTGTTGGCTAACACGAAGATCTCGTCCTTGGCGAAGCCACCCAATGTTGTATGGTTTCGGGTGTGGTGTTGTCGACAGTCCCAACTGTTTGACGACCTCTTCTGAGATGAGGTTCTTTTGGCTTACTCTATCAATAATAAAATGCATCAGGGTCCCCTTCACCCACATCTATGATTGAAAAATGTGCTCCCCCTCTTCCGGATCTGTTGGTTCTTCTGGTTGAATTGTTGTGGTCACGACAATAGAAGTCAGGTATGTGTCGATGATCTATCTTTTACCAGTATTTTCAGAATCAAATTCTGAATCAGGGTGCATCTCCTTGTCTTTGATCTCGGCCACCAATGAATGTTTTGAGTGACATTCATTAGTGTTGTGCCAAGGGATTTTGTGGAAATCGCACCATTTTCCGGTGTCCTTCTTTGTCTTCCCGTGACCCTTCTTTTCCTGTGGCTTGGACTGGTTTTCGGGAGACTGTTTGTTAGGGTCGTCTTTGTCATACTTTGGTTTTTGTGGATTTGCATAACCGAACTCTTGTTTGTTCTGGTGCTTAAATTTCTGCTCAATTTTAACAATGTATCGATAAGCAACACTGAGTGATGAGATGTCTAGAAAATCCATTTCAATTTGGATGTATCTGTGTAGAGCCCCACGGTATTTCAGAACCAAATTTCGTTCGGAGTCTTTGATTCCCAGCTTGGATTGCAAGGTATGGAAGGTATTGGTGAACACCGGAACTGCTTGGCCCCTCTCTTTCCACAATGTGGTCCATCTCATGTACTAGTCCTCATAGTTGCCAACAGGGTAATATTGTTCCTTTACTGCATCCACAAAAAAATCCCTAGTGGGCTCGACCCCATATATTCCAGACTCATCTGTCGAACTTTTCTCCCAGTAAGTTTCCCACCAATTTTTGACATGGGGGAGATCTTTAAGGAGTGTGAAGATGATATTTTTCCTGTCGGAAAAATTATGAACAAAGAAATATCCTTCTAACAGATTTAACCATTTGTCTAGGGCTTCCGCATCTATCTGACCTTCAAATATGGGAATATCAAAATTAACTTGTACCTTGAAAGGAGAGGTTCTTCCAAAGTGGTTGTTTGATGAAGATGTGGTTGTTGCTATCGGTAGGCATTGAAGGATGTGGGAAAAATTCTCCATCATTTCATTCCTCTGTCACGTGAGAGCTTTCTCAAGCAACAGATTGATAGGATCATATGCTCCGTCGTTTTTATTTTCTTCCACCATGGAGGGTTTCTTGGGTGTGCGAGAGTGATTTTCTTCAAGAGAGACAAGCTCGAGACCCAACTTGCTATACTCGGACCTCGCCGGGGACATGCACTGAAAAATGATCAAGAGCAGCCTTCTCTGATACCACTGATCCAGATTATTTTTGGCACGAAATGAGAGCGAAGATATAATAAATAAATGCACAGAGATACTGCGGATATCCAATAATATAACATAAATGTATCATAGATGCAACCATAAACACAGAGATACAATAATACACGATTTCTATTAATGAAACAAATGTACAAAGACTGTAAAAATACAGAGTGAAAGACTCGCTAGAATGGTGGAAGCTTATCTCTGAGAAGAGATGTGATGGCTACTCGCATTCGCAAGAAGATGATTGTTACAATGAGGCTCCAAAGGCCTTTTTAACATAAGTAAAATCCAAAACCATAACCCCGGAAGATGAAAAGCCAACAGTTTTGTGGACCTCGTTTTGGGTAGTTTGGTGTATCAACTTCCTGGGGGCATAACTTTGGCATACGATCTCCATTTAGGGCGCACGATAGATTGTTATAAAGATCTACCCGAGGAATACAATAGTTGGAAAAATATCCAGAATATGTTTTTCGATCGAACCATGCCCAAAAAACGTTATTTAGGGCCTCAAAACAGCTCCGAAAGTTGAGGACCCGAAAAACTGCTAAAAATAGTAAATTACCAAAATTGCCAGAAAATTGTTTTGAGCTAGTTGGAAAAGGTGGATGGCCACCGATATCCACCTGGATCAAGAACATCAAGAAGGCATAATGGATGCATCCAAGAAGGCTAGGTTGGAGGTGATAAATAACCTTGACCAAGAGTCGAGAGAAAAGTTGAAGAAACAAGAGTTCCAAGTATACACTAGGCAAAAAAGAATGAACCAACCTCTCTCTATTGGTCCTGTGACTTCACAGACAAGACCCCCACCTATGAAGATACTTATTCCTAAAAATCCTCCCAAAATCGATAAAGTGGATTTGAACTTTGATTTTGAAGGTGCATTAGCAAAAATGCATGTGATCGTTCCATTAAGGGAAGTCATAAAAGTCCCATCTGTAAAAGAAAGGTTCGAATTTTTTTTTTTAAGTTCGGATGAGCCAATGGACCCTCTTATCATGTTACAAGCAGATCACTTTAGGGTTCAGTATGATGGATATCCGCCTTTCTTCATGACCTTGTTGATTAATAACAAATGCCTTAACAATTGTATGCTTGATTCAGGGGCAGGTGCTAACATGATGTCTTTGAATGTCATGGAAAAATTAGGCCTAAAGGCCACACGACCTTACAGGAATGTGTGCAACTTTGAATCTAGGGCCATACCCACTCATGGGGTAGTTGAGAATGTTTAAGTATGCCTTGGAAGATACCCCAAGAGAGTGATCCACGTGGATATTGTGTTGGTGGATGTACCAGATGTATGTGGAATGCTATTGTCTAGAAAGTTTGTTGCAATGTTGGGAGGCACCTTAGAGATGGATCTAACTTACATTAATGTTCCTATGAATTATGGAACAATAAGTCTTCTCCCAAATGTTCCAATGGCCAAGGTCCATGTGCAGGAAATTGATGATGATATTGGAACTAGCGAAACACATGAGCCAATCAAAGAAAGTCTTCCTATATTCTCCCCTGATGATTTTCCTTTTGCTTCAGAAGAAGAATTTGATCAAATACAATGGACGAAGAAGGAAGAGTACCAACAACTCCTAGACAAATACAAGGACAAAGAATTTGGGACTGTAAAATTATTAAAGAAAGGAGAGGATGACATATTGATCAGACTGTCCCAGCAGGAATTCTTCACAGCAAAATCCCACCCTTCTCCCTCAAAACAATATACTAGAGCTATACAAGAAATAGCCATATTTAAGACAAAGGATTACCAAGAGGGAGATACGGTCTGGATGTAGGATACAAAAAAGGGAGAGCCTACTAATATCAAAGGGAGTGCACAATTTTGTCTTGGACCTTTTAGAATCAGAATGAAGTCAGTCAATGATTCCTACTATCTATCCATGTTGGAAGGAAGAATATGTCCATTACCAATTAGTGTACACCTTCTCAAACCTCATCAAGGGGCAAAGCCTTGACTTCACAAGTAAGTATAGGTAATTAGGTAGGCATTTTCATTCATTGTATATACCATTTGCATTTCATGCTAGAGTAGTTGTACTTCCATTTGTATATATGATTTCTTACTAGTATTTCATTCTATCATATATGACCCAGGGGTGATATCACCACCCCAAGAGATTATTGATCATTTATGTTGAGTTATAGTAGGTCACAGATCATGCCAAAGATGTTGAGGTTCTCATGCACTTTACGGTGAGCACATGTCCCCGAGTTGGAGCCAAATGTTATCCCCTATCCTAGGGATAACTAAGGAAATTATGTCTTGAGGCCCACAGATCCTAGACATGAAGTATCGAGAGCCATATTGACTTTAGCTTGGCCCTGGAGGGCCCATATTTTCTTTAGTGCCTCCTATCTGTCAGCAACAGCAACATCCATCCCATTGGTCTGGTTCTGAGGTAGAAGTGGGTCTTGCTCCATGAGGTAATGAGTCTGTGTATCATGGTATGTGTCACTCTGATTCTCAAAACATTTGAATATGTACATTGAATTATCTTTTGTTTCATGATGTTTGCTTGGAAATGATGCCTTTTAACTTGTCCATGCTTGGGGGGCATGATAGAGTGCCCTAGTAAGTTGGTTCCCTTAGGGATGAGTTTCCACTAGGTGGGTCTATGAAAGGTCATCGTCCATTCCTTCCATACTTATCACTTTTCATCATTTTCCCTCTCATCTATCCTCTACATTGGTTCGGGCATTGGGTTTGCCAAGCTAGTAAGGGTTGTACCTTTCCTTGTGGGAAGAAGGGGCTAAAGGCCCAGAGGGTAAAATTAGTTGGAAAATTTTTAAATCCAAGATCAAACCTTGAGATGCTTCGCCCAGGGATCCCTGAGAAAGCAATAAAAGGCTTCTCAATAAGAAAAGGGGGGGACCCATAAAATACAATAAAACTCAAGACCTAGTTGGTGGATAGGGGGTCTCATCATGAGCCAGCCTATTAGGTCCATGGGCATGTGGCGTTATGACACTATTATTCATCCGGTCACCACGCCAGGATAGTGTCTCTTGGTGGCATAGCTAAGAGAAAGGGGATCTCATCACGAGCCAACCTTCTCATCTCCGTGAAATGCTTGTGGGTAACGTTGTCACCACTGGTCACCACGCCAGGGAAATATCCTCCAGCTATTCTCTTGAAATAAACAAACAATAAGACAAACAATAAAAAGGCACTGAATGAGCTTGGAAATAATTGCATCCATGACAAGGTGCATCTCACCCTCTACAGAGGCACCCACAAGTAAGACCTCCATTTCCCTGTTATCACTGCACCCCTTTCCCAAACATCCCCTACACCATCTCATGCATGTATTTGAACTAGATTGGTATTCACCTAGAAACACCCCACACCTAAGGAGGATTATCCCAATAGGACATCCTGAGACCCCCTCCAAACCTATCTTGTTAAATATCATAACATCTTTGAGCATTTGTCTAGGTAAAAGGGGGTTTGATGCACATGTTTAGGTAACTTGATTATTAGATGTGATTGACATTGCTATGATCCCTGTGACTTATGAGCCCATGGAGGGCTTACTTGTTGTTGCTGCAGGACCATGCCAGATGGATAGGTACATATGGGGAGATGATTAGCTTGGACCTCCATGGGGCTAAAAGCTCACTGGATGGGTGTTGAGACCCCAGCCAGGGGCAGAGGGATACCAAAGGCTTGCACTAGATAAAAGGGAGGAAATTCCACCAGAGGCACTTTGGCAGGCATGTACCGAGGGTGTTATTTCCCTCCCACCATGATGTTGGCCCTTGAAGGCCCCCGACGTCATCATTCTGATCCTTGACGTCATCCATTTGGGGTTTTATGCATGAGGATGACTTGGTTGGCACATGTGGCAGTTTCTAATGGGTTTTGAGCCCTAACGTTTCACTTTGGGGGCCTAACGTTCCAAGAAGGGGCCCAACGTCACCCTAGGAGGGGCATGATGTCAGTCCTAAAGGCTAAAATTAGGGTTTTAATTATCAATTTGATGTAAAACTAGATTTTTATGTAAAATGGCCATGTCGACTTTTTTTTACCTAAAATGTAATTAAAGGTCACTTGTATTGTATAAATAAGGGGAAAATCTCTTATATGTTTTCATCGGCTTTCACTCACACAAGTGCGAGGTCTGAAATTTGACCTTTTTAAAGGCTTATTGGCTTAAATAAGTGGTGTACAACTCTTGGAGGGAGCTTATCTTGGTGTATTTTTGCATTTTCATGGTGGAAAGTCTTCAACTAGGGTTTGTGGCTAGATTATTCTTAATGAAGTAAGTAGAAATCTCCAATCCTTATTTATTTTGAATGGTTATGGTGTATTTACTTGTTCATTTATAAGATTATGAAATTTCTAGTGTGAAACCCTAGGAGAAAAGCACATGTTATTGTCATTTTCTTAATAACTCTTCACCTACTTGATTTTGCTAGAAGACACCTCCCTTGAAGGATATACTAGGGCCCTACCTTAGTAGCACTCTAGTATTATTGCTTCATTAATCTTTCATATTTTATTTCAAGCTTGACCTAAAGAAGAAGGAAATCACTAGGGCCTAGGGTTGCCTACTTCCTAGCAACTTTTCCTTCTAAGGTTTTGGATGATTGAGGCCTTAGGTTAGTAACACCTCAGCCATCCTTCCTCTTCCTTTAGCTCACCTATTATCATTTGTGTTTTCCCTCTAAAAATTGTCGTTGCAATATTGACTCCATTTACCCTAAAAGGCTCTAGTTCATACCTTGCAAGTGATTGATTGACTAAACAACTCTCAAACCATCTACCTTAAGATCTTTACTAACCATTTCTAACTTTAGATTAGTCTAACCTACTAACTACTTTGTTGTTGTTGCAAAATATTGCTACAGTCATCTATAACAACAACAAATTCATCTTAAAAGCAAGTTTTAAAGCTAATTATACATTGCCTTCATTGCTTCTGACAACTACTAACATTTTGTCAAGTTTATGTTATCATTTTTTGTCATTATTGAAGCTTTATTGAGGCATAATTGTGAAGCTATTGTTATATATACATTTTTGTTATAAATACTTTTGTTGCTTCTGCTTTTATATCAGCTTGTTCTCTTTTATCAAAGTCTATGGTTTTATGAAGCACTAACATCATATGGTACTTGCAAATAGTATTTTTCTGGTTGTCTTGTTCTAGGAAGGTACACTTAAATATTACTTTGTTTCATCTCATTAAAACCTTTGGAAACTTTGATGAGAGTGACATGTGAGAGGGTGGGACTTTCTTTATACTCTTACCTTAGCCTTCTCAAACCCCCAAGTCACTGGGGATGTCTCCCCTGGGGTACCACTCCTAAAGAGAAAGAGTTTTCTTGTTTAGGTGACAGTGATAGGACAACCTCATGTTACGCCAATTTAGTGTTCACTTGCCTTTGGATTTGGGCAAGTACAAATTGTGTGATAACAATACCAGTTGTCTTTTGTAAGGTGGCTTAAAATATAGTCTCTTCAGTCTACTTTCATTATAATACTGAATGAATTATGGGTATTCTACTTAGAGCATATGCAACCTTGTTTTACTTATATTTGTTAAAGGATACTTTGAAATCATATTCATTAAATAACTTACTCCAACATCGTCGCCAAGCATTGAGGTCCTTTTGGGTGAAAATGTGCTCGAGACTTTTGTGATCGGTGTTTAGTTCAAACTAATGTCCCATTAAATAATGTCTCCACAACTTCAAGGCCATTATAGTTGTAGCTAGTTCTAGATCATGAGTGGAATAATTGATTTCATGGTCCCTAAATTTACATGAATCATAAGAAATAACTTCTTCTTGTATCAAAATTGGGCCTAGACCTTTCCCTGACGCAATTGTGCATATGAGAAAGTCTTTGTTTGTCTTAGGCACTCTCACGATTGGGGTAGTTGTCAATAGTTGTGTTAGCTTTACAAATGTTTCCTCACATTCATTTTTTCATTCAAATTTAACTCCTTCCTTTTGTAGGGTTGTGATAGGATTTGCAATTCAAGAAAATCCTTCCACAAATCTTCTGCAGTAACTTGCCATTACCATAACACTGTGCACTTCTTTAGTATTCTTAGGAGCGGGTCAGTGAATTATAGTTTCAATTTTACTATGGCCTATTGCAATACCTTATCCACTAATGGTATGCCATAGATATTGGATTTATTCCTTAGAGAAGGAAAATCTACACAATTTCTCATACAACTTATGTTCTCTAAGACATTGAAGTACTAATCTTCGGTGCTCTTGATGCTCCCACTCAATGTGGGAATAAATGAAGATGTCATCTAGGAATACTTGGAGAAAATGGTCCAAATATTTATCGAATGCACATCAAGTTCATAAATGTTGTTCAAGCATTGGTCAATTCAAATGGTACTACAATAAATTCATAGTGATCAAACCTTGTTCTAAATGTAGAGTTTGGTATATCCTCCTCCTTAATTGTTAGTTGGTGGTATCCCGACCACAACTCAATCTTGGAAAATATTAAATCTCCCCTTAGTTTATCAAAGAGGTCGTCAATGCAAGGCATGGGATACATGTTTCTAATGGTGGATAATTGTTCAAATCATGGTAATCAATGCATACCCTAAGGTTTTTGTCCTTCACAAAGATCATTGGGAGTCCCCAAGGTGATACACTAGGCTTGATCGATCCTTGGTCAATAAGTTCCTTGAGTTTCACACATAAATCATTAAGTTTTGGGATGATCATCTAATATGGTGTTTTAGATATGGGTTGTGTTATTGGTTTCAAGGAAATGGAGAAATCAATTTCTCATGTAGGGTCTGTTATCCCCATTTTTTGGATAACTAGAGAGATTATGTCTCGGGGCCCTCAAGTTGCAGATATGGAGTGTTGAGAGACTACATGACCAGTAGTACCCTTTTGCATGGTTTTAAACCCTCTCACCACCATAGATGGTCACAGATTCCATATGGTATCCACCACATCGGTCATCTTCTGGAAGGCAGTGGGCCTTGCTCCATGAGGTACAAATAAATATTATGGTGAGCATCATTTCAATATTCAAGCCAGTTGAGTATGTTGTATCTTATATTGCTCTAGATTTCATGATATATGCTTAGACATTATGCCTTTTTCCCTACTTCACCTTGGTGGTTGATATTGTGCCCTAGTAAGTGATTTTCCTTAGGGATGGGTTTTCTATTAGGAACTCCCTTAAAGAGTCATCGTACCATTCCCGACCATACTTATCACTTTCCATCATTATTCCCCTCCATTTCCTTATCTCTTAGGATTTTAGGGTGTATTGACTCAAGAAGGTGTTGTCCCTCCTTCTATGGGAAGAAGGGGTTGAAGGCCCAAAGGGATTGATGCTGGGTAAAAGATAAAAGTCGTGTATGAACCTTATAAATGCTTCTCCCAGGGAATACCCAAGAAAGCAGTGAAATGCTTATCTTTGAGTAAAGGGGACCCACAATATAATAAAGAATGCTTAAAAGGTTAGTTTAAGGATAGGAGGTATCATCACGAGCCAACCTATCACGTCCATGAATATCTAGTGATATGACGTTGTCATCATCTGGTCACCAAACCAGGGTAATGACTCTCAATTGCATGGATGAAAGAAAGGGGGTCTCATCACGAGCCAACCTTCTCATTTCCACTAGGTGTTTGTGGGTGACATTTTCATTATCTGCATTGCAGACGAAGGTACCACACACCCTCTACAAAGGAACCCATGAAGAAGACACTACGGCCCCTTGTATGTCATGAGCCCTATTCCCATTGAGTCTTTACCCCAACCACTTCATCCACTTTCCATGGCTTAGAAAGGGATCTCTTGGAAATTCTCCTTGACCTAGGGAAAGATCTACCCAATAGAACACCTCGTCAACCCTCCCATATACAAGCTTGATAAGTCGCATAGTGTCTTTGAGAAATTAATTGTTTGATATAATGATCTTTGATGCACATGATTAGGTGGTTCATTTATTGATTGGATTCATTTATTATGATGTTATGACTCGATATCCTTGGAGGGCTTGCTCATTTGTCTTTGCAGGACCTAGTTGGTGGACATTTTTGGGAGAACAAGCCTAGCTTGGGCTTCCATGGCATTGCAAGCCCACAGGTTGGATGCCAAGGGCCCATATGTCGGATGAAGAAGATCAAACTTGAAATTCCTTAAAGATGACTTGGGAAATGTATCATATCCCCCACATGTCAAATGTTTTTCCTAGGAGAGGAAAAACGTCTCCATTTTTAGCATGATGTCATCTAGGGGGTTAGGGCTTGGTGGTGATGTAGCCACTCATTGACACATGGAAGTTTTGAGGAGAAGAAGATATTCACCATGAGGAGATTGTCGAGATGCTTGACATGTGGCCTTTGGAGGCCTACCCATGCTTCTCTAACACCAACGACTTCTTCTAAGTGCCAAAACGTCCCCTAAATGGGAGACATCCATGTAAAATTAGGGTTTTATTTGTGCAAAAGTGAAACTTTAAATGAATTGTTTAATATTACTTTGTTAAAGGGGGTAGGATTAGGGTTGTTTACCCCTAGTCTTGTGGTTTACCCCTCAATTTATGGACAAGTCACCTTAGTGACATTTTGTATAAATAAGAGATCATAAGATCTCATTTGAATAATAACTCTCCCTCTTGTGAGAGGATTGGGATCTGAAATTTTCACTACACTTGGCTATATTTGTCTCTTTTGCACTTGTTTATGGATATCTCTTGTGAATGGTTGATGGAGGAGTGAGGCACTAGCTTTGGAGGAATGTTTTTTATCTTTTATGGTGGATTATCTTAGCATCTTTCTTGATTTTGGTATGTTATTCTACTCTTATGCTATCATTTTTTCAAGTCTAGGATTGTTGTGCTAGGAACTAAGTGAGAAGTAAGAGTATTTACACCCTGATTTATTTCTTAAAATTCATTGATGTTGCAAGGGTTTGTTTGAGTAAGTAAGAGGATTTACACCCCTCATTCTCAAACCCTAACTAGAGATATTTTCCTTGGGAAGTAAGAGTATTTATACCCCCAAGGAAGTAGCATCTCTAGTTCATTTATTTTGACTCCATTAACCCAATAGTAAAGGCACTAGTCATCTACTTTTTTGCATTGGAGATATAAAATCATTGCTTTGGGAAACGTGAATTTTAATCTTTTGAAAGATCTCTTGCTTGGAGTTGGTTTGCCTCATTGAGAGGAGTCTTCCCCTACTAGGGCGTCTCTTCTCTCCCACTACTTTACTTTCTGTTATAAACCCTAACCTACGGCCATTAGGGCTGATCTAACCTAGATAAACTACTAACCATAACTCCTAAACTA
>ML876066.1:0-18438 GCA_009831015.1 Picea engelmannii
TGATCATACCAGGTCCATTGGACCTTTACTAGCTCCATGGATTGATTCCGGAGATGTTTGATTTTCGAATCCAATATGCAAATCGATCGCACTCGAAAATCGCCTTTTGGCTCCACCTGAATCACATTCCAATAAATGACATGATTAGCATCAGGTACGTACTTTTCGAGTAAAGATACATGGAAAACATTATGAAACACAAAGATGCAGGCGCTGCAAGCATATATGTGATAGAACCGTTTCTCTAGGATTTAAAATGGCCCACAGTAATGTGCTACCAGCTTAGAACAATTTCCCAACTTCAGGGAATTTTGTCTTGCTTTTACTTTCAAGAACATATGGTCACCCATTTTAAACTCTATGTGGGTTCTGCCTTGATTTGCACATATTTTCTGCCTGTCTTGGGTAGCCTTTAAATTATGCCTTATTTTCGCCATCTTCTCTTCTATTTCCCTAAGTAAATCTGGCCCAACCATTGCATGGTTTGTTGGGTTGTCCCAACTCGCTATTGTGTTGCACTTTCTTCCATAAAGTGCATCAAATGGGCTCATCTTTAGAGATGCTTGATACCCATTGTTATTAGCAAAATCAACCAAAGTTATATATATTTCTCATTGTGTCGGTTTTTCCATCACATACATTCTTAGCATATCTTCTATCACTTGGTTTACCCTTTCTGTTTTCCCATCTAAATCTGGATAATAGGTTGTGCTAAAATTCAAATTTGTCCCAAATCCTTTGAATAGTCCTCTCCAATAATTCGATGTGAACTTGGGATCTCTATCAAACACAATTGTCTTAGGTACACCATGCAACCTAGAAATTTCTCTCATATATATATATCAACAATGTTGGCTTCCTTGTGAGTTGACTTCACTGGAATAAAATGGGAAACTTTTGTAAGCTTATCCACCACCACCATAATAGAATCATGTTTCTTAGCATTCTTAGGCAGCTTGGTAATGAAATCCATGGTTACAACTTCCCATTTCCACTCAAGAATAGGCAAAGGTTGTAGCAAACTAGCTGGGTGTTTGTGCTCGGCCTTGACCTTTTGACATTCAAGGCATCTAGCAATAAAATTAGCCACCTCCTTTTGCAGGCCTGGCCAATAGTATTGTTTTTTTACTGTTTTAATTGTCTTATGGTAGCCTGGGTTCCTAGCATAAGGAAATTTATGCATCTCTGAAAATAATAGAATTTTCAACTCCCGATCATTTGGCACATAAACTCTACGCCTATACATGAGGATTTTGTCCTCTTTTATCTCATAACCTTAAAATATCTATTGCAATTTACCTTGTTGTAAATTTGCCTTTATGTACACATAGTTTTGATTTGATTTGGAAACCTCTAAAATTTTGTCACTCAAATCTGATTTGTACATGTTAATGGTTGTAGCATACATCTCATGCACCCTCCCGTTGAGTGTGTTAGCCACCTTGTTCTCTTTTCCTTTGATATGCTTGATATCAAAGTCATACTCACTGAGGAATTCCAGCCATATGTTTTGTCTGGCATTTAAACTTGTTTGTCCAAACAAATATTTCATACCACTATGGTCTATTCTCAGCTCAAATATTTTACCCATGAGATAGTGTCTCCACATATTCAAGGCATGCACTATGGTTGCTAATTCTAAGTCATGAGTAGCATAGTTCCTTTCATGCTCTTTTACCTTTCTTGATTCATAAAATATCACATGCCCATTCTGACTAAGGACCCCCCCCAAGCCCTTCTTTGCATGCATCAGTGCACACAACAAAGTCTTCATTAAGATCTAGAATTCTCAAAATTGGCACACTTGTAAACAAACTCTTCAAATGTTGGAAAATCCTTTCACAATCAAAAGTCCACTCAAATCTCACACCTTTCTTTTGAAAGGATGTGATTGGGTGTGAAATCTTTGAGAAGCCTTCATCAAACCTTTTGTAGTACCCTGCAAGTCCCATGAAGGATCTCACCTCTGCAACATTCTTTGGTGTTGGCCATCCTTCATTGGATTTTATCTTCTCCGAGTCCACAACTATCCCTTCCTATGAAATGATATGACCCAAGTAATGAATCTTCATCTGGTAGTAGGAGCACTTGCTCAACTTTGCATACAACTAATGTTATCTCAATACTTGCAGCACCATCATTAAGTGTTTTTCATGTTCTTCTTCAGACTTTGAGTAAATAAGTATGTCATCCAAAAATACAATGAAAAAGTTATCTAAGTAATTTCTGAAAAAATTCTCATTAAACACATAAAGGCAGTTGGTGCAATTGACAATCCAAATGGCACCACGGTGAACTCATAATGTCCATACCTCATTCTGAAGGAAGTCTTGTTGATGTCTTCTTCTTTAATTCTCACTTGGTGATATCCAGATATAAGATCAATCATTGAAAATATTTGCGCGCCCCTCAGTTGGTCAAAGAGGTCATCTATCCTTGGAAAATGATACTTGTTCTTTATTGTTACTTTGTTCAACTGCCTGAAGTCATTACAAAGCCTCAACGTACCATCTTTCTTCTTCACAAACAATATTGGGGCACGCCAAGGTGACACACTTGGGTGTATATACCCCTTCTTTAGAAGCTCTTCAAGTTGCATCTGCAATTTCATCAGTTCGAGTGTACTCTTGGATATGGGGGTTGCTCCAAGCATTAAATTTATAGTGAAATCGATATCTCTTTTCAGTTGCAACCTCGATATTTCTTTAAAGACATCTTCAAGTTCTCTTAATACTACGAAGTCTTCAACATTTGGCACTTTATCTTTAGGTGCCTCCTCCATGTGCGCTGCAAATACTTTACATCCTTTCCTATATCTTTTCTTCAATTGCAAGGTTGAAACTTCTCTCCTAGTTACAGCTCTTGGAATGCCTTGAACTGCTCTTAAGTTTCCTTCCTCATCCAAGAAAGTTAATGCCTTATTGTAACAATCTAGAACAACGTGATGTTAGTCCAACCAATCCATACCAATGAGGCAATCATGAGAGCCCAAAGGTATGATATTCAAATAAACTTATTTTCTCATCCCATTCATATCTATTGGACATGCCTTAACCATCTCATTAATTTTCCTTTTTTCCCCTGTAGCTATATGCACCAACCAAGGTTTTCCAAGCTTGCTTATTGGCAATTGGAATCTTTCCACCATCTTAGGATCTAAATAACTATGAATAGCTCCTGAATCAATTAAAATAGAAATGGGTTGGTCATTGATATTACCTTCCACTTCAATCATGTGTAGCTAAAACTCAGCTTTCTTGTTATCTGGGGCTACATAGATCCTTGGTACATTTTTTCCCATGTCTTTAACTGTCGCAACTTGTTGTACATTGTGAAGAATCCTCACTTTTTCACCTCTGTGAGGGAAATATCTAAACATATGGTCTCGCCCACAACCCCAACATTGAATAGATGGTTTCCTTAGTATTTGCCCCATTGTCTTAAGCATTTTGGGCTCTTTGAGAGTTAGTTGTCCTTGAGAAGTATTTCTGAAAAATGGTGGCTTAATCCCCTTCTTCCTCTATTCCATCTTTCTTTTCTTCTTGTCTTCCCAAGCCTTTTGGAAATCCAGTCTTCCCCTTTGTTGATCATAGAGATATTTAACTTGCCTTATGGTTTCCTCCAATGTCTTGGGTCATCATATTGTATCTTGTCACTGATAAATGATGGCAGCCCACTCAGGTACCTCTGAATTTTAACTTGCTCATCCTTGATGAATGAAACATATTTCAACAGCTCTAAAAATATTCTCTCATACTCATCTACTATCATACTCCCAAGCTTGAGTTCAAAGAAATCCTTCATTTCTTATAATAGTATCGCTTGGTTAAGTATTTCTTTTGAAAATACCTTTTAAACTCTCTCCAAGTAACCTTCTTCTCATCAATATGTTGCATTTGCACAAACTGATCCCACCACATTGATGTTTTCCCTTTAGATGATAGTTGGACATTCTCCCTTCTGGTTGCCCAAAGTAATTATGCAACTGGAATTACTTCCTCATGCCCAACAACCAGGTCTCTACATCTTCATCCTTCTTATGATCACCATCAAAGGTAGGAGGCTTGATCTTATCAATTTCTCCATGTAGTTCGTCCACCCCAATCCTTTTCTTATGATTTATGATAGGAGATGGACTTGAGCTATTGTGCGCTTTCCTAAATGAATACTATGGTGAGCGGTGATGATTCCTATCAACACTTCTTGTTTCTCTTCTTTTACCATGAAACCTGTGACTCCTTGACTTGCTTGAATCTGTCTCCTTGTCCATTTTTATTTTTATTATGTCCAAGCTTTGCATCAACTTGATATTGAATCCATCTTGCTACTCCTTGGCTTTCATAAGCCTCTCATTATCAGTTTTATTGCTTTGGACATCTTTTTGCAGTCCCTTTATGGTTTCTACCAAGTTTATGCACTCCTCATTACCTTCTCTATGCTCATTGGATTTTGTACTATCAATACCCATATTGATATACAAACCCCCAAATTCATCATCGTGGTTGTAATTTCTTTGCATATCTTCCATGCTTTTGACTCTCTACGTTGATTATGTCCTGATCTAATCGTTGTTAATTCTGCAAAATTTGCAGGAAATAAGTTTTGTTAGACAAAATCATGCGACAGCTTCATGAAAACTTTGCACAATTTTGTCAGAATCCTTTCTTCTGATTTCTTGAATGATTTTAACATCCCAATTCAAAATTTATGGGTGAATAATTGGACTCGTTTGTCCAAAAAATTTCGATTGATTGCTCCCTTGCACAATTATGAGTCTTGCATAGTAAATGATGGTCATTTGGAATTCACCCAAATACCATTTTACTCTTTCTTTCTTCTTTCTGAAGCCTCTGCATGCATTGGTATTCAACACATACCAATGAATGGTGTCAATATTTAACATATACATCGCGTATCAATATTACTCATGCTCCACAAGTTTTGCTCCGTGCAACCCCAAATTTTAGTGTGCACACTCGCACACCATTGTTTTTTGCGCATTTCCAGCACCGCACCCCACAATGTCAAAATTTAGTGTGCACACTTGCACTTTCTTATTTTATGTGCACTATGGTCGCGTTGTAATTCCAAATCCAACCACTTGCTAGTCTGAATTTTTCCTTATGTAGATACTCAACCCATGTAGGCTCAATGTTGAAACTGGAGCACTGATGCCAATCTGTAATGTACCGATTCTCCTAGCTAAGACTTGTTACCACATTGTAATGTTTCCACTACTACAAACTCGCTAAATAAATCTTTGATACCAATATGTAATGTCCCTCGTTACCAACACTTACAAAATCCTTTGATACCACTTTGTAACATCCCCAGCTTACTGAAGAGAAATGTCACTCCAAAAAAATCTAGTGCGCAAATTATACATTATAATGTTAATCTACGCAAAGACACATGAGGTAACGCGCACAATCCCAAGTTGGGTCACGCCACACAATTTTCCTCTTCTGACACTAGTTATAACAACAAAATTAACATATAATACAACTGCGCGCACAATCATTCTAAGCACACAAGTACCATTGCATGTGTAACCACTCTAAACACGTGATTACTATTGTGTGCACAACCATTCTGGTGCTGCACACATATTCAATTCTTCGCGTATGCGTGGATCTGCTTCCCTGTGCACACGAAAATTCTAGCCTCTCCTCGAAAACTCATGACCCTTGTTACAAAATTAACTAACGAGAATACTTAATAATTGTCATACTCTGTATGTGTGACAACAAATACTAAATAACAACATCATGCTTTATATGTGCAAACAACATTATATAGAATAACGACAACTGATCATATGCAACACCATACAGGAAATAAACCCATATCAAACATAGGTAAATAAGCACACAGTAAATTAGACAAGCACATAAAGGACACTTATATTCTTATAAAGACTAACCAACTATGCACAGAGCTCAGATGTTCCTCCCAGCCATAGACTTTGTTGCTCATAAACTTTCAATAACAGGTCACCCTTGAGTCGGGGCTTAAACTCCACCAGGGAAAAAGGATTCCTAATGCCAAAATAAGGTCTAATAATAATTAGAATTGCTTATTCCAAGGTGCCCATCTATTGCAACTAGCCTATAGTCTCTCATTCCCCATGTGCATGTCCCACCCAAGGAAGTGTGCCCCTTATTTGCTCAATAGTCCCTCAACTACCCCTCTTTCCTTCCAGGGCTTTAGCAACATGTCGGACAGGAAGTCTCAGAGCCCTATAACTAATGCCTAGTGCACCCAGGAACAATTCCCAACAAATCTCTCACCTAGAGAGAATGCTCAAAGGCTTGACAACTCACCTTTTTGACAACAATTCTCTCACCTGTAGAGAATTCTCACAGGCTTGACAACTTGCCTCTTCGACAACAAATCTCTCACATAGAGAGAATGCTCATGGGCCTAATAACCTACCTCTTCGTCAACAAATCTCTCACCTGGAGAGAATGCTCACGGGCCTGAAAACCAGCCCCTTCGACAACAAATCTCTCACCTAGAGAAAATGCTCGTGGGCCTTAAAACCCGCCTCTTCGACAGCAAAACCTCTGGTTAATAGATATAAAATACTTTCCAAGATTTTATTTGCAGGTAATGTAATGGAAGTCCCCCGTTCAGTTGGTCCCCATGATGAAGAAAAATGAGTGAATTTCCCCCAAAAATGCACTAAGGTTCAACCATTTATTTGCATGGTCATAACTAGACACTTGTCACCTTTAGAATTAGCTTTAGCCACTTGGTGACTCGTTCCCATCCCTCGAGAACTTAGGATAAATAAATATCCATAAAGTATACTTTTAGGAAATATTAAATAAATATTCCCTTGGACTTAAGCCCCCCTTTTCCCTTTTCAGTGGAGTTTATCCCCCCGTCTCTTTCATTTGATTGGTCTGCGCGCAACGATGTGATATTAATAATTTGAGTGTGATTACATTTTACAAGGATAGGCACACTGGCATTTCTGCATCCTGAATCACCAGCCCAATAACCACACACTGGCTCTCTGACCTCAAATACACACACACACACTCGATCTAATGCACACTTCAAGGTAATCCTCGCGCACTTACTCAGGTGCGCGCAACACTATGGAATGTGTGTGTTCTTTCTTTGGAAAACAATCCTCACACATTACTCATGTGCACACAAAACTTAACCAAAACTTGTTGCCAATGACTAACCAACCTATATGTACATTTACATTTTCATTTATAATTGGGATTCATATTTAGGGGTATTAAATTTTGTATCTTCAACCCTCAAATAGTGATAAAGTTTTGGACCTTCTAGAATCTTCTTGAAATCCCACACGTGGCTAGCCCCACATTTGTGAGTAATGGGGGCTAACGTGGAATCCATTTGTACCATGGTGGTCAACAAGGTAGGAAGATTGCATGAGGCATAATTTCTTCATACGAGCTCTAATTGAGGTGTTTTTTTGCACCATTTGAAAGGTCTCAGTGTGTAGAGAAACATCAAGGGATTGAAAGCTCTTCTTGCAAAATTTTGACCCAAAAAATCCCATTTGATGCCTCAAAATGGATCTAGAAGATTCTGGACCCCAAATCTCCTGACTGAGACATGTCGCTAAAATGGGCCCTGCAAACAAATTCCTCCAAATTTTTCACCCTGAAAGTACCAAGATAGATGAAAAATTATATAATGATCCAATCCATATCAACTCTAATGAATTTGCAAGGCATAAGCCATGCCATGATCACAAAACCCTAATGAACAATCAATAAGGAAAAGAAAAGATGAAATCAATAGCAAAAACACACAAGGTACAAACTAGTAAGAAAGCAGCATTTGGAAACCCAAAATTTCATGTTGCAAAACAAAATTTTATGGTGCAAACCCTCAAGAAAATAGGTCATGCATGCCACAAAATTGCAGCGTGGAAGACATATGCACACTGATAAGAGAATCAAGCACCAAATAGGCAAGTAAATAAATAATACATTGCTTTTAAGACTAAATCTTACCAACATCGACTTGCCTCACATTAGCTTCATACATGCTCCCATTAGTGGTCAACCTCCTTTCTTAGATTGATTGAAACTAAAAAAATGTCAATGAAGGAATGAAAACGATGGAAACAAGAGAGATATCCACATAGTGGAAAGTCCCTACCACTATGTACAAATTCATTTATTATATCAGAAATATTATCGGAATTAAATGTTATAAAGTTAATTATCATTGTCAGTGTGTCTTTCTTTCATCACGACACGTGTAAAACTATAAAAAAAAAAACTTGCCATTTGCTTTATCTAGGCAATGCGATGACCTTCCATGCCATATGCATCTTTTGTAAGAGCGTTTGATCTTATGCCATATGCATCTCCTATCTGAGTGTTTGAGCTTGTTCTCTTGAGATGAAAATTCCCCTATTAACATTGTCCAACCAAGAAAAATACAATTTACATGTTTGTTCTGCTCTTCTAGCTGCATATGTTATTGTAGAACTGTAATTTCTAGAGCTACTAAGGATAGATCTATAATCCTTTCGCATCATGGCTACAAATTATTTTCTCCCTAGGAAAACATGTGGAAGATGAAGTTTTCCTAAAGAGAACTAGGTACTATATCTCAATTTAATATTTAGGATAATTTGTTTCCTTTGAATTGACTAAATAATTAAATGAAAATATATATATATATATATATATATATATAATATCACAGAGCTACCCAATTCTATCAAAAATATTTGTTTGCAATTACTTTTCCATGTTATGCAACAAAGAACGAGAAACTCATTAGAAAAATATTTATTACAACTGACAACAGCTTATATACATAAAACCATTTCCACTCTATTTTGTAGGTGTAAATGTGTTGAACCTACACATAACAGATCTAGCGAAACAATAATACACACATTTGTAGAGAGAATTTGAGAAAGAAGAAGAAGGAGAGAAAGAATGAAAGAATTCTCATTAACCGTTGTGAATAATGAATAGTTTACACATGATATGCTCTGTATAAAAAAAATTAATGTGCACTGGAGGAGAACCAATGCGCCATAGTGGTGGTCTAGAGTGATCTGGACACACACCAGCAGTTACGGGAGTGAACTGCCACCTAATCTATACTCTCAGGCAGTTATGGGAGTGAACTACCACCTAGTTGAGTTAACTAGTCTTCAGTTAACTAACTGAACAGAGAGTAGTGAGGAGTTAACTTAGGGAATCAAGGGTAATGTGTCAGTCTGGTGATGATCCCAAGGCAAGTGCGCATTAGTTGGTGAATATCCCAATGTTGCATGGTGAAAAAACCAATGCAGCATCTAAACTCAACTCAACTAGTCAAACTGAAGTGTTAACTGAAAGAGAATATTCTCCAGGTGAAATGTTCTCCCCTAAAATATAGGAGACTGGATTATGACTAATTATGACTAATAAACAAGGAAAAACCTTAGGAAAAAGAAATCCTAGGTGTGTGTGAAGTAACTCCAACACCCCCCTGAACATCACTATGGTGGAAATAAAGAATGGGTCCCGACAACGAGGCCATGTTAGGTACCCAAATACAAAAGATACACTGAAAATAAGAGAGGAAAGAGGGAAAACCTCATGGGAAACCCCCCCCTCAAGGTATAATGTATGTAGAAAGAAGAACTATAGTTTCTAGGCAAATGTGTCCTTCACTCCAAGACGACTTTACAGAGAATGGAACTTATACTCAGTGAAGGTCTTGGTGAAGATGTATGTTGTCTATTCTGCTGAAAGAAAAAAATGTAAGTCGATGATCCCCACGTGTACTAAGTCCCGGATGTAGTACATGTGGATCTCTATGTGCTTCGTCTATTTCCTTTGAACTAGATCTTTGCAGAACTTCAGAGTGCTCTGGTTGTCACAACAAATGACGATCGACCGATGAAACTGAATGCCCATCTCAATAAGAAAATGTTGTAGCCACATAGCCTGAATGGTTATGTTAACTACCCCTATGTACTATGCCCCGACTGAAGATAGAGCAATGGAAGCTTGCTTTTTGCTTGACCAACAGATAGGCCCAAAACCAAGACTAAGTGAGTAACCAGATGTGGACTTACAATCAGTGTTATCGCCAGCCTAGTCAGAATCACTAAACCCGATGAGATCTAATGTAGAGTATGTTGCATAATGAATCCCAAAGGTGATGGTGCTTTGTACGTATCGAAGGATACGCTTTGCAGCCTTCCAATGTAGCTCATGCGGCTCCTGCATGAACTTGGAAACTACACCAACTGCATAGGAGAGGTTTGTTCTGGAGTGTGTGAGATATAATAAGCTCCCCACTAGCTGTCTTTACAGTGTGTTGTCAACCAATGGAGTCTCCCCACCATCCTCAAGTTTGACTCCTAATAGGAAAGGAGTCGGAGCAGACTTGCAGTCTATCATGTGAAAACTCTCAAGGAGATCTCGTGCATACTTGGCCTGAGACAGTTTGATGCTTGATGCATCCTAACTGATCTCGAGTCCAAGGAAGAAGTGTAGCAGACCCATGTCCATCATCAAAAACCTATCATGTAGAATCCTCTTGACTAGAAGTGAATCAATCATCCTGAGCATGTAGACATTCGGGTCTGATTTACAATGTACAAAGTTCTGTGACAACAGGTAGGAGTCCATCTTGGCATACCATGCCCTCAGAGCCTGCTTGAGGCCATAAAAAGACTTCTTCAGTTGACAAACCAAAGATGAGTCCTGCATAAATGCCTGGGACTGCTACACGTATATCTCCTCAGAGAGATCACTGTGAAGAAATGCATTCTTCACGTCCATCTGATGGACTCCCCATCCCTTAGTTGTCGCAATGGCAAGTGCCAATTGTATGGAATCCATCTTTAATACTGGAGTGAAGGTCTCATCATAATCAATACCATGAACCTGTTGAAAGCCTTTGGCGACAAGCTTGGATTTGTATCTACTAATATGTCCATCCGTTGTGCTCTTGGTCTTGTAGACCTATCTGCATCTGAAAACTTTCCTCCCAGAAGGAAGGGGAACCAGATCCCAAGTCTAGTTCTCGAGGAGGGAATTGTACTCCTCCTGCATGGCGGATTCCTAAAAGGGATTTCCAGCAGCTTCACCATAAGACTGTGGATCTAAATACTGAACCAAGAAAATATTCCTGGAAGGAAATGGTTCAGTGGCAGTGAGTGAAACAAGAGGCTCCTCGAAATCATATCGACTCCTCCTAGTATCGGCTAGATCACCAACGAGATCCCCTGCATCTTGAAGAGTAGTTTGTGCCCACTTGGGCCTCTGCTTTGGCTCTGCAACTACATCTAGATGCTTTGACTCTGCATCCGACAGTCCTAAATTTGAATCTGAATCATCAGAGTCCTCTGAATCAAAACTCTCATCTGAAGAAGAGTCGGCATGTGCATGCTCATCATCTCAGATAGGTGGAAGAATGAAGGTGTCTACATGCAGCTGCTGAGGTACATGCGAGACACTTTCCTCAAATTGGACACTTCGATCAATGATGAGTCGGTATGAGGAAAGGTCAATAAGTCTATATCCCTTCACATCATCGGGGTATCCATAAAAAATACCCTCAGTGCTCTGTGGATCAAGTGCCTTCCTCTTTTCAGAGGGAATCTGGGCCCATGCACGTGAACCGAAAATGCGAAAGTGGGTCACTTCCGGTTTGAGGCCGCTCCAAGCCTTGTAAGGGGGTCTTATCCTTGACAGATCTATGGGGAGATCTATTTTGGATGTATGTTGCACAATGAAGTGCTTCGGCCCATAGTCTCTGTGGTAGTGACTTTGCATGCAACATGCAAGATGCCATCTCCTTTAGAGATTTGTTTTTTCGCTCAACAACTCCATTTTGCTGCGAAGTATAGGGAACTATGTGCTGCAACTGAATCCCTACCTCATGGAAAAGATTATGGATCCCATGATTTACATACTCTCCCCCATTATCATTTCAGAGGACTTTGATCTTCTTTCCGGACTATGTCTCAACCAGGGCTTTGAAATCTTTGAGGTGTTGAAAGACCTTTGATTTTTGCCTGAGAAAGTAGATCCAAGTAAAACGTGAAAAATCATCAACAAAAATGAGAACAAACCTTAATTTGTTGATGGATGGATGCGGAAAAGGACCCATAAGGTCACTGTGGATCAGATCTGAAGGTGCAGAAGCTCTCTAAGACTTTCCTTTGTCAAATTTCTCTTGAGGGTGTTTTATGAGAACACATCCCTTGCATACTCCCTTGGAGAAATGGATGTTTGGTAGACCATCAACCAATATTTGCTTGCTAAGTTGTTGCATGTATCTTAAATTCAAATGTCCAAAACTTTCATGCCATATCCTACTACTTTCATCAGCATGAGTAAGCAGTAAAGCAGAATCAGGTTCAATGAATTCAGAAAAAGTATACAATCTAGACTGATGATTTACCTCACCGATAGCAACCTTGGAGTTGGTTTTCATGTCGTAGATGTCCACGAAATTTGGTGTGAATATGTCTTTCTTTTTAGTGGGGGAATTCATCATCTTATACACGGAGAGAAGGTTGACGAAAAGTTTGGGAATGTGCAACACATTCTCAAAGCTTCCGTTGGTGAGTTCATTCCTTCCTTTTCTTATGACTTCGACGAAAGAGTTGTCCCCCATCAAGATGGGAGGACCTTTTCATGCATCCAATGAAGAATACACTGCTTTTGATGCATCCATCTGATGTGATGCTCCTAAATCTATGATCCAAGCATCGGGAGAGGAGTTGATGGCAATCAAGGCATGGCTAGAATTGTCTTTCTTAGGATTCAGATATTCTGGATTGTTATTCTTGGAATCCTCGGGGATGTGATCTCCAAGGTTGTTTTGCTGAAGTATTTGAGACATTAGATCTATTTTCTTTTGCATGCATGCATATTCTGGATGGAATCCTTTGTGACAGTATGTGCATTTCTCCCCTTTTCTTCCCTTTTCCCCTTTGGATCCAGAGGCATTGGTGAAGGTTTTTGTGTACCTTCCTTCTTCGGATGTGCATGATCTTTCCGTTTATCTTTATATTTAGATTTATGATATTTGTGGTTGCCATCTTGCACAATGAGTGCATGCGCCCTTGGGCCTTTGATTGTGCCCATGTTGATGAGCTTGGTTTGCTCTTGTGTCAGGGATTCAATAAAGTCCTCAAGAGAAGGCATCTTCTAGGTGGAAATAGAGGTGAATCTGACATAATGGAATGTGGATATGAATACAGATAATTCAGTACCAAGATTGGAGAGAATGGTGAGAACCATTTGTTTCTCCTCCTTCGATTTATCAACCCCGCAAGCTTTGAGTTGCGACAGTAAATCCTTGAATTTTGTACAGAAATCTTGGATATTGTCGAAGCTTTTTGGATCCAATGTGATCAGTTCCACCTCCAACATGTGTCCCCTCATCTCATCCCATTTTCCAAAGAGCCCTTCCAAGGTGGTCCAGGCTTCATTGGGAGTCTTACAGGAAGATATGTGAAAAAGGAGATCGGGAGAAATAAGACTGCAAATTGTTCTGAGTGCCTCATCCATGAGATTTAAGTACTTGGATTTTTCTATGGCTGATGTTGGTTCTATATCTGTATTCAAGGTTAACCTATACAACCCTCTGGTTCGGAGATGTATGGCTATTTTCTCTTTCCATGCAAAATAGTTGTAAGGTGTAAGAATGAATTCTTTTTGGAAATCCATCTTTTCGCTATCTTCAATATTTTGTACCTGCAAAAAAAAATGGTGTAGCTTTTTCTTAGCAGTCCGTCGGCTCTGATACCATGTAAATGTGTTGAAACTGCACAGAATAGATCTAGCTAAACAATAATACACACATTTGCAGAGAGAATTTGAGAAATAAGAAGGAGAGAAAGAATGAAAGAATTCTCATTAACCGTTGTGAATAATGAATAATTTACACATGATATACTATGTATAACTCAATGAATGCACACTGGAGGAGAACCAATGCGCCATAGTGGTGGTCTAGAGTGATATGGACACACACAAGTAGTTACGGGAGTGAACTGTCACCTAGTCTAGTCTCTCAGGGAGTTACGAGAGTGAACTGCCACCTGGCTGAGTTAACTAGTCAACTAGTCTTCAATTAACTAACTGAACAAAGAGTAGTGAGGAGTTAACTCAGGGAATCAAGGGTAATGCGCCAGCCTAGTGATGATCCCAAGGCAAGTGTGCATTAGTTGTTGATGATCCCAATGTTGCATGGTGACAAAACCAATGCAGCATCTAAACTCAACTCAACTAGTCAAATTGAAGTGTCAACTGAAAGAGAATATTCTCCAGGTGGAATATTCTCCCCTAAAATATAGGAGACTGGATAATGACTAATTATGACTAATAAACAAGAAAAATCCTTAGGAAAAAAGAAATCCTAGGTGTGTGTGAAGTAACTCCAACACCAGGAACCACCACGCTGTGATATGGATGTAGGCTTAAATCTCATCACATATTTATTGCAATTGGTTGGGGAGGAAGAGAACAATGCCATGTTCAACGAAATCTCTTTAGAGGAAATATGAGTTGTTTTGAGTACCTTCCAAAAACATAAGAGCCCGAGCCCTGACGGGTGGACCACAGAATTTTTTGAAGGATTTTTTGATTTGGTGGGGCAGGATATTCTCTGTGTCGAGGAAGAAACTTGGGTTTCAGGTAAGATCTCGAGCAATATCAATTCCATTTTTATATCCCTTATTCCAAAATCGGATTGTCCATCCTCCTATGATGATTTTAGGTCGATTTCTCTTTGTAATTTCTTATACAAGATTATGGCTAAGGTAATCGCTCTAAGAATCAAACCCATATTGTTAGACATAATCACAATGGAGCAGTTTAGGTTCTTGAAGGACGGATTGATTCATGAGGTGATTGGCTCTGCTAAAGAAGGACTACACTCAATCAAGACCTATCGTCTGCCAATCTTTGTGATCAAACTTGATCTATCAAAGGCCTATGATCGGGTTTCTTGGATATACCTTAGGTTACTTCTACTTCAGATTGGGTTTGATTTAAATGTTTTTAACTAGATTATGGCTTCTGTCTCTTCAACCCACTTTGCAGTTTTGGTTAATGGGGTTGGCTCTCCCTTCTTCAAAGTTGGGCGAGGTCTACACTAAGGGTTCCCACTTTCCCCTTATTTGTTTCTTTTAATCGCAAATGGCCTTAATAAGTCGTTAGTTGAATATTATTGACTACATCATATCCAAGGAGTTCAGTTGGGTAGGATAGTCTGGCACACTCACCTTATTTTCGTGGACGACGTCCTGCTTTTTTGTCAGTGTTTTGAAGTTGAAGAGTTGAAACTAAAAGAGAAAATGGATCTCTTCTATGAAGCTATTGGTATGTTAATTAATTTGGTTAAATTGACCTTATATATTTCAACAGGCGATGAGGCGACCAAACATGCACTAGCCAATATCTTCCCTTTCCCCGCTCATGAGTTGAATGATGGTCTAACTTATCTGGGGTATAAATTAAAACCAAACAACCATGGCGTTAGGGACTGGGATTGGCTAATCATGTGTGTGGAGCAGCGTATTTCATTATGGTGTAATCGATGGATCTCGAGGGGGGGTCACCTTACCCTTATAAGTTCAATGATTGAGGCTATTCCAATTTTTTGGCATTTTATGGCCAATATTCTAGAAGATACCATGTCCTGTATCAAAAAAAATTGTTGCAACTATATGTGGAAAGGAAGTTCGTATTATAAGGGCTCACATTTAGTGAAATGGCAGACTTTGTTTCATCCTAAATCCCTGGGGGGCTAGGGGATTGAGGACCTAGTGATTTTTGGTAAAGAGTTGGCTGCAAAACCCCTTTGGGTTTTTATAACTCACGATACCCTTTGAAAGCACATCATTTGTGCAAAATAAATCCCTCATGGATTTGTTGTTGATTGGATATGAAATTCACGGAAGGATTCTCCCTCGACATCCCCACAATGGAAAAATATAATCTTCGTTTTCCCCATCATTGGGCGCTACTTAGCATGGAGAGTGGGGTCGAGCCGCCTGATTCAAATGGGGAGGGATGCAATTGTGGGGTATGACCCATGTATCTTCCTACAGAGGATCTCATTACCTTTCTACAATAACAAAACCTTTTTACTCTCAACGAAATTGTTGATCGATAGATTAATTCAATATGGAGGCAAGGCTGGAAATCGACCCAAGCATTAAATCTAGAGAATCATTGCACGGATGCTTGCAATGGTTTTACTCTAGCTCTATCAAGGGTGCACATTTGATTGTCCCACCAGGAGGATGAATTTGTGTGGGCTTATAAGTCCTTTGGTGGGGAATTTTCAGTAAAGCTTGGCTACCAGGCGTTGGTTGATGACCCTAGTCTAGTCATCCAGTGGTGGACAAAAAAACTTTGGAAGATTAAGGGCCCCCCAAAAGGAATACTTCTTTTATGGCTTATCCTCAATGAAAGAGTTCTTACTTTGGACCATCCTCAGTGGTTTGGATGGCAGGGACTGAGATTATGCATATTATATAGAATGGAGGAGGAATCAATTGCACACTTGTTTAGATCTTGTTCCTTCATTGTTCAAGTTTGGAAAGAAGCCAATGAGTAGCTCAATATGGGTAGTATGTGGGTGAAGGATTCAATCAAAACGTGTTTTAAGGACTTCTTCAGTTTGGTCAGATGGAAATGCATCATGGTGCTTCCCATTCTCATCTCCTCGGGAATATGGTTGGCCAGGAGCGTTGGGTTGTTCGAAGGATCAGTTTGGCCTATGTTCCGGGTGTTTCAACATGCCCTATCTTTATTATCTCATTATAAGGTACAACAAAAATCTTTGAAGACGAGGGATATAATGTCTTTAGTTATTGACAAAATAAATCCATGGGACGTTTTTAATGGAGCCCTCCAAGGTAATCAAAAGCAACGTGGTATTGTCTTTCTTTTGTATTTCTCAAATGGTTCTTACCTGTCATGCTATGGTAATTTGGACAGGGGCACCAATAATCAAGCGGAGTTCCGAGCACTTTTTGAATTGTTGGATTGTGAAAATTCATTGAATATTGACTCTATACAGATATATGGGGACTCCAAATTAGCTATTGAATGGATGACGAGTGCGGCGACCCTGGTTGATTTGGAGCTGGTTAACATCAATTCAATTCTGAAAGAGGTATCAATAACTTTCACAGATATATCATATAAGCACATATTCCATTAACTTAATATGTATGTAGATCGTTTGTCCAAAGACGCTTTATCTCTTCCTAGAAACACCCTTGTTTTGAAGAAGTTTGAAGATGGGAGGAAACCTCTCACTATGTTCGTTATTTTTTTGCCAATTAAAGTGTAATGCTCAACTAGTTATCTTTTTGGGCTAAATGATACAAGAGACGGTTTTTTTTATGTTTTGATAGGGATAGTTAAAATGCTTTTTCATAAAAGTTGTTATCTGGCTGTCCACATATCCTAGTGGATGAATTTTCGGCCCTTTATCGCTGCAATAAAAGGTACGATTTTATTCACGAAAAAAAACAACAACACTGGCTTATACACATAAATGCAAAATAAACGAGAGTCTAAATTGTTGAGATTTAAATAATTAATAATAAATTAATATTTTTTATTGAAAATTATTGCTTAAAAAATAATAAATATTATATTATATTAATTTAAAGATTTATATGGCAAGTTATTTGAATTGATCATCATTAATTTTAAAAAATAATAATAAAGAATAGAAAGACTTCCATCAATAAAGAAACAAAGGAGTAAAAAAAGTTAATTATATCATATCAATCTCTTATCAAACAATTTTTTCAAGTAATAATATTAGTAGAGGAATTGAAATAATATGACCTTAAAATTAATAAAGGAATGCAAAGAATATTGGCATATCAATTGAAAGGAAAAAGACCACGTAGAATACAAAACCAGAAGTGTTAGTAAAGTTTTATGGAGAAAAAAATGCTATGATTCTATATATATATTTTTGGGTGGAATCAACAACTAGTCGGGCACATACTTGCATGACATTGGGTCTGACTGCTACCACTATAACTTCCAGGTGTGCCCACGATGCCCCATAGGTGACACACAAGGTAAGTCGGAGTTTTGAACTGATGCTTTCAAAAATACAACATCGATGCAAGCTCTACAACCATGAATGCAATTAGTGTGTACATCTAGGCCACTGCAACAAATCCATTTGGCCTTATCCATCATAACCAAATCTCACAATTTATTGTGAGAAATGATAAATATAGTTGAGCAGGCCCTGAATGAAGACGAGAGTAGGGTTAATTTTTCAATATTAATTTAATTTTCTTTTCTTAACCAGGGTAAAAAAAGTCTAGCCTCGCTACTGGTAAACTTATGAAATGCTTTTCGCTTTTATCATTTGACGCGAAGTTTACAAGTGTTCACTCTTCTCTAAAAAAAACTTAGCATGATGGTATCC
>WSFP011465217.1:0-18437 GCA_009831015.1 Picea engelmannii
TCTTCTTTTAGTGGCTTGATCTCAATGTCATTCTCCTGAATTTTTGCTAACCAATTTGCCCATTTGCCTTCTCTCAATTGTTGTCTGAGAAGCATTTTCACTAGAGAAGTGGGAACATATGCTATGATATGGGATGACATAATACACATTCTAAAGTGAGCCACTGCCTTAACTAAGGAGAGAGCTTGCTTCTCTATCTTTGAATACTTCAATTCATAATCATGAAAATTTTTGTTCATGAAGCTTATTGGTAATTCTTCTCCTTTAATATTTCTCTATGTAAGAATGGAAGCAAAAGTCTCTTTGGAAGCAAAAGAATATATAATGAAATATTTACTAAAATATGGACTGATTAATACAGGTGTTGTGGCGATTGCATGCTTCATGTTTGTGAATTCTCTTTGTATTTCCTAGGTCCATTCAAATCTGTGATCTTTCTTCAACAATGTTTTTATTGGCTTGACAGTTGTTGCATAATCTGGGACAAATCTTCTCACAAAATTTATCTTGCCAAAAAATGATTGCACTCCCTTTTTTAAATTCGAAGGATTTGGTTCATTGATATCCTTGACTCTTTTAGGATCAATGTATATTCCTTCTTTGTTGACTATATGTCCCAAAATATTTCCTTTTGAAACTGAAAATACACATTTTTTGGGTTAAGAGAAATTCCAGATAATCTACATCTTTGAAAGATTTCTCTTAGATGATGAATATGCTCTTCTTTGATCTTAGAATGAATAGTGAGGTCATCTTGATAATCAACCATAAATTTCCTAATCGGATCCTTGAAAGAATGGTCCATATCTCTCTGAAAGGTTGCTCCAACATTTTCCAAACGAAAGGGCATGTGAGCATATGCACATGTCTCCCAAGGTGTTATAAAAGCAGTTTTTGATCTATCCTCCTATGCAACCAGCACCTGATTATATCCCGAAAATCCATCTAACATGGAAATCAATGCTAAGCTAGTGACTTGTTGAAACAACATTTCCATGTTGGGAAGGGGATAATTGTCTTTAATTCTCTCCTTGTTCAGATCTCAAAAATCAATGCATAAACGAATTTATCCACTTTTCTTCCTCACAGTGACAAGGTTTGATAACCATTATGAATGCATGACTAGAAATATCATTCCATCTTTCTTTAAGTTCTCTAATTTATTTTTCACCAATGGTTTCAATTTTGGATTTATTATTCTTATTTTTTGTGTGAATGGCTTAATCCCTTCTTTCAATGGTATAATGTGCTAAAATATATATTTATTGTATATCTTCAAATCATCGTAAGTCCAAGCGAAGACATCAAAGAATTCTTTGAACAAGGAGGTATATTGATCAATCTCTTTTTGTGTGCAGCTAGTCCCGAGATTTACATATTTTGTCGATTATTTGGTCCTGATGTTTATCCTTTAAGTTTCTTGTACCCTTTTGGTAGATACTTATTCCTTCAAATTTGATGCTTTGATTTTATCATCTCTCATGAAGATAGATTCAAAATTGGCAAGATTTTTTGAGAGGTGTGTATGACTCTGATCTTCAAAATTTTCTATAACATCACTTGCATCAACCAAGAATTCATCTAATTCTTCATCATTTTCAAAAACTTGGGGTACTCTTGATTATCATGAACCGAGGGTCTAAAAATTATTCTGATTTGGAAAGTGTTATGGATTTGTAATTCATCAGGATTAAACAAAGATGCAACAACTACTAGCAAGTCTACTTTTTTATTTCTTTCCCTGGGAATTAATAATATATTGAATGAGATGAAATAATTCATTAACTCATTCACTCTCTTGGCATAGAGTATCAATCACTCCTTTTTATCTTGTATTTTTTTATGTGATTTATTACAAGCATAGAGTTGTCGGTTATGATTAAGTGTTTAATCTTCATTTGGAGTCCAAGATTCATTCCTTGTATTAGTGCTTCATATTTAGCCTCATTATTCGTACAAGGAAACTCAAGTCTAATAGCATGGGGATGTATAACTACTTTAGGGATTTTGAAAATAATTCCAACTCCATTCCCTAAACTACTACAGGAACCATAAAAAGACATCCTCCAGAAACCTTCGAAAGAATTTTCTTCTTGTTGTTTTGGAAAATCTGGTTGTTCTGGGTCCAACACAACATAATTCCCTATATTGGTGTCAACATAATATTGCAACAATTATTTTATTCTTTTTCTTGAAAGAGAATGGTTTCCTTGGTTCACGTGGAACCCTCACCATTGTCCCATATTTATAAGGTAACACCATGCAACTCCCATCATTCATTATGTACCCTCCAATCAATGAAGACCAATCTCTTTCGAGAACTACCCCATAAGCTGGAGAAAGATCCACTATTGTGATTATGAATACATTTATGATATGCGGGGCCACATTTATCCAAGCATAAAAATGTTTGATTTCTCCATATGCCGAGACTTTTCTTGAATCAATGGCATAAATACTCTCCCTGGTTTCATAGTACTTAGTACAACCCATCCCAAGTGCTTCCATCACTGATAATGGCATGATATTGTTTGTAGCTCCAGTGCCAATCATGCAATTGTGAAGGACCACATCACGATTTTCTATCATGATATAGAAAGGCGGGACTTTAACTTTCGGTCTAACTATTGAATTATTTTGTTATTTCTTAGAATTTGATGCAACAACTTCCATTCTATGACTTGGCTCATCTAAAATTTTAAGGATATTTTGCCTCTGCTGCAGGATTTTTACAACTTCCATGAATGGAAAAGTAATCCTTAATTTTGATAGATCATCTATTACATTATATTTCATTTGTGGAGGATTCTTAAATTGACTTACAACTAGTTGTTGCTTATTTTCCCCTTCTCCACTCAGTCTTATCTTTTCCTTTTCTTTATCTACATTTTCTTTCTCTTTTCCTATTTTCAAATTTTATTTTGTTTGGGATTTATTTGTTTGTGCTCTTGTTTGCACAATGTTATCTTGTGAGATATCGATTTATTCGTGCTTATCAAATATATACATGGATGACTCGTATTCATATGTCTGTACAGATTCAAGAATTTCTTCTTGAATGAGATCAACCTCTTTATTGTCAATGATTTCATTTTCAAAATCCTCTTCTAATATTACACCATTTGGATTTTTCACCCTAGGTGCTATTTCTCTGAACTCTTTATTTGTACCATAATTTCCTATTCGTTGTCCTTGAACATGATTTCTCCTCTCATCTTGAATATGAATTCTTGGATTAGGAACAAAATTTTCATTTCTTCTTGATCTCATCAATTTGTTTTGCATTTGTTTTATGGTTTGATTCATCTATGATATTTCCATCCTTTGTTTGGTCTCTTGCATCGTTGTTGGATCATTTGTCACATTAGGAATTACTCCTTTGAGTATTCTCCCAATCATTCCTTGGTCTCCAGTATTTCATGTTCTTTGATCTTCAACTCTTCTCGAAGTTGATGCTCCTTGATATGAAATGGTAAGATTAACCATTTGTCTTTGAACCTTTCCGATAATAATACTTGGATTTGCATCTGTCTCTAACATACTTTCGTCCATTTCTATTGCTTTATTCATTGCATCATTTAGCGTGTCAATTTGTGTAGCCCAGATGACAAATTTCACATTTGAAGGCATTGCATTTTTTTAACACCCAAGTATTGTTGGAGCATTTGGCCTTTGATTTTCTTGGATCTTATTAAGTGTTCTTAAAAATAAAAAATAAATTGAAGTCTCAGATCCTTTCTCCTTTCTGCGAAAGGATTTGAGTGAATTGAGTGAGCAGAGTATGGTATGCTAATATAAAATGTTTGCAATTAGTGGTTTGGTTGGGAAGAAAATTGTTTATGTTTTGACTTGTTAATTTAATTAATTAATAATTTTTTATGAAAAATTCATTTATTTTTTAGAAAGGAAAGGAAGTTGGAAGAAAAGTAGTTGTGCTTTTATAACTTGAGCAAGTAATTAGTGGTTTGTTGTTCCACTATTTTCTTTGTGACAATGGGAAAGGAATATTAAAGAAAGTATTTGTGTTTTAGTAGAGTTTAGTTGAAGGAAATTGCTTAAGTTTCATAAGTTTAACGAAAGGAAAGTGTTTAGTGGTTTTCCCACTATAGTGTTTTTGAAAAAAAAGTGTTTATGCTTCATAAGTTTAGTCCAAAAAAAGTGTTTGTGCTTAGTGTTTTTCTATCAAACTAAGTTGAAGAAAAGTATTTGTGCTTAGTGATTGGCCCTTCATGGACTATTTCTTTACCAAAATGGGTAGGTTTGTAAAACTAGGAGTGTTTGTAATCAATGGTTTTCCATTGGAGGGTTGTTGTAAGACCCTCGTCTAAAGTGGCGTCGGACACCTTCGTTGCATAGGCATGGATAGATATCTTGGACGGTTAAGTCACCTTGTCCCATTGTCAAGGCACACATTGGACAACCCCCTTGGCTAGTTGGTAAGATGCACCTTGGACAGTTGATGGCCTTGGCCGGAGGCAAGACATACTTTAGACTAGCACCTTAGCCTGTTGGCAAGGCACATCATGAATGGACTCGGGAGAACCATCGATTGAGTCGGGCACACCATTTGTGATATTATGGTGAAAGTGATGAACAATTATATTTTCATTTCTCTCTGGCAAAGGAAGTGATGAATAATACCAATAAGATCTTGACCAGTGAAATTTTTGGTCTTCTCAGCCAAATAAGTTCATAATATCTCCACAGAATTGTTGTCTTCTGATGACCATCTTGGTGAAGTTGGTGGACTCTCGTAAAATTCCTTAGGACTTTGATTTCAAAATAATTCTTTTCTTGGTAATATAACTTAAAACCTTTTTTCAATGAAAAAGTTAATATGAATTAAATGGAAATTACCTTGAGAAATATGTTATTGTTAACGACCTTTTCAAAAAAATAATTAGCAGTTATCTTCTGTAGGATTTAGCATTAAATGAATCTTGGGACAAGTGACAAAGGAAATGCATACATCACAATGGGGAAGAGGGAATGGAAGAAAGAGGAAATACCAACCTGTGAGTCCGACAACACGCGAACCCACCATGACATGAAAATCATGTAAGTATTGTTTGATGATGAGAGTGGAGAACATATCCTTGAAAAAACTCAGTATTATGATCAGTTGATCGGACAGGCACAAAACGAGTGTTACAAGACTTGAAGACCCGCGAACCTGCGATGGAAAGAAATGTCAAGAAAAATCTAAGTATAGAGAAAAATGTAGATCATGGAAGACATGTTTCATTTTAGTGATGGCGAAGAAAAAAAACTTATGAAAGAATTATAGGGCCACACCTGCAAGTCCGCCAACCTGCGAACTCGTCATTATGAAAATAAACTTAAAATATGACTAAGTCACGGTGCAATATGTAGGTGGCAGAGAAACGAAATTGCAATTTATGTAACACATAACTTTGATAAGGAGACTTGTGAACCCGCTATGAAATAAGAAAAATTTTCTAAGTAAAGAAAATAATTAAAGGTTATAACTAGGTCATATACATGTCAACAAGGTTGTAACCAAGTACAAACAACTTGTGGGAAGTCTTATCTATCTTACTACCACCAAACCAAACATTTAATTTGTTGTTGGGATTCTTTCCATGTTCATGCAAAATCCTTGTGAAAGACATTGGTCTGTTGCAAAAAGAGTTCTAAATACTTGAAGGGAACTCACGATTTTGGACTCAGGTACTCTAAGGCGAATAACTTCAACCTAATTGGATATTCTGATTCAAACTTTGTTGGGGATAAATAAAATGGAATATCAACTTCATGTTATCTCATGAGTCTTGGATCAATAGTTCTCTTTTGAAGATCATGCAAACAATTGGTTCCAACAAATTCCACAACAGAGGTAGAATATGTGGCAGTTGCACAAGCAATGAAGGAGATTATGTGGCTCAGGAAAATACTTGAATATTTGCAAGAGAAACAAGTGAGTTCTACTTCTCTTCTAGTTGACAATACTTCTGCAATCAATTTGGCCAAGAATCCCATATTTCATGATTGAACTAAGCATATCAACACAAAGTATCGCCCGATTCAATATCATGTAGAGGCCAAAACTATTCACTTGAGACATTGTTCCACAAATGAGAAAATTGCGGACATCTTCACCAAAGTGCTTGGAAGAGAAAATTTTGAAAAGTTCAAAATGATGCTTGGACTCACAAACACCCCTTCGGATTATGGGGGGAATGTTGGACACATAATCCTTGATATTGTGTTATTGTAACATTATTGTAAATATGAAGAGTCATAGGTGATAGGAAGAGTCACCCGTTAGGGGAGACCAACAATCATTGTTTTGTATATTTATTGAGATTCATGTTAATGAAAGACACAAGTGTGGAGTTAGATTCGTTGCCCATACCTGGCCTGACAATAATGAAAAATATATTATTAGGTTTTAAGGAGAATATGGAGGTGTACTTTGGTCCATAGTGCACAAATAGTACCAATATGCCTACCTCACAAGTTTGATGACTACTTTCATTTACACCATAGGTACTTTAAGGTATCAAGTAAGTATATCATTTGGAAAGTCTCAATGAGAACATGGAAGTGGGTTTCCTTGTTCATGCTTTTTATCTTAAGTTATTTAATTATCCAACTTTAATTGATATTTATTATTTGTTTTGCAAGTTCACGCTTAATTATATATACATGAAAAAACTCTAAACCATGATATAAAGCTTTATTTATCATGGCATGCAACATCCCAAACTTCAACTATATAGATTTTCAAATGGCAGATTGTATTATACATTTTTTGGTATGTTTTTTTCTTCTTTTTCCATTGGTTCTTTTATCTTGTAGTTCATATAGGTTGAGATGTGAAATAGGTATATGGGAACAACCAAAATAATTGTGGTAGGAATGGCTATGTGGAACATATTTTTTTTTTTCCTTTGTGGTTCACGACGCGAAGCTTGCTACGTCCACAGTAATCCCCCTGAAATCCGAAGAACATAGGAGGGTCAAGAATTTTGAGAATATTGTCTCACAAAGAGCAACGTGTTGTATATATGAGACTCAAACCTGGGTGGGGAGGAGAAAACTCCCCACCCCAACCAATTGAGCTACAACCACTTGACAATGTGTGGAACATGTTAACATAGAGAGGTAGAAATTGAGCAACATTTTCACCTAAACTGTGCAACACACTCACAAATAAAGGAGAAGTCAAATTTATATATATCAAATATTGGGATTCGACATTCTAGGAGGATTCATTAAAATGTACAACAAGGATCGGTGAGAAAATGATGAGAGAAGAAAGAAAACGATTGAGATTGAAAAAAACCATTCAATTAAATAAATCAAATCTTTGATTTAAATCTTACCATTATAACACTAATTCTAATTCTCAAAATTTCTTATTTTATTTTCTTAGAAAATAATAAAAAACTATAAAATTTTATTATTTTTTATAATCATTCATTCAATTTTATAAATATTTTAATCAAATATATTTATTTATCTATCCTAATTCATCACTTCCTAGTTTTTCTAAAGTAATAACCATCGAATCATATGAGCGAATATTTCTATGTGTAGATTAATTGTGATAAGGATTTTGAAACTTGATATTTTGAGACATCACTCATGAAGGTGGTGGTGTAGGTCTTGGGAATCTTTATCACAACTTCACCCATAAGCAACTATGACCATCATAAAGCTTTTACATACCTGGAAAGATTCAATTCTAGGAATCAGTTTTCTTTCTATTTTTTCTTTTAAGTCCCACACAAAGCACTGTTATATTACACAATCGTTTTCATTCATTTTCCTTCAACTCCCACATAAAGCATGGTTTTATAATCATTTTCATTTTTTTTTGTGTGGAGACAATGAAAATTACTTTTATGAAAATGGGTGATGTAGATATGTGGGAAGGTTCAGCGCCAAAAATCTTTATCACACCTTCACCTAGAAGCAACCATGACAATCATCAAACTTTTACATACATAAAAGCTTTTATGAACAAGTTTTTATTCATTTCTCGTTTTCTTCTTTGAAGTCCTAAACCAAACAGAGTTTTACATTCACTTTCATTTTTCCTGCATGACAATGGTAAGTAAATTACTTTTATGGAATGTAATTTATGGATTTTTTTATTTTTTTTCTTCATGTTGTAATAATATTATGTTGTACTTTACAAATTTACAATTGATAAATTGATATAATGATAATATTTTGTTTTAGATTATTATGTGGTTTAGAAGTTAAGTTTGGTTGTCATTACACAAATAATTTAAGTTTTATATAATTATATAATCTTTATTGGTGTGAGAGAAGGTGTTTGATTTTATGAAATTAGTTTTCATTTGTCAACAAAAAGACTTAACACATATATAGACTAAAAAGAATCACTTAAACCCCCCGGATGGGGTGATAGTGCGTGCTACGCGGCGATCGGAGGATGTGGGCAATAGCCACCAGGACACGGGGGCACGTGAAGGCCCCGTGCCACCCTCCTCGTAATTTATTCAACCTGCAACTCAACGCACACGAGCATTAATGCAAGCATTAATGCAAGCATTAATTCAAGCGTCCCTCCCCTCCGGATTTTTTGATATGGCTGGGATGGCAATGCTGCGTATTTGTTATTGTCAACCTCCCGCAGAGCTTGCTATGCTTTTGAAATGGTGTGATTCTGCTCAAAGTGTTTTCGAGGCCGAGCTCAGCTCTGCGTTTTCCCTGACCCTTCGTCCTCGTTCTGCGTTCGGGACTGTTTCTGTTCGCAGAGTGGGTTGGACCATGACTCGTCCAAGGGGAAGACCTCGACGGGGCTCGGCCTGGAAGCCTCGACGCCCCTCCATCTCCCCTTCGGATTCGCCCTCCATTACCTCCTCCTCCCAGCGCCACCTTGGACATCCTTCAGCTTACTCTCGTGGTAGGATTAATGCACACTCTACTAGCAGAGCCTTGGCGCCCAGTTTATCTAGCCCCCCCGGCGACAAGCCCGCAGTCCCTCCGACTCGACGTCCGACCCAGACTCCCATTCTCAGCATGCTTCTCGCAGGGCTGGGCCTCTTCCCCACAGCCCCTTCACCAATATCCAGCTGTGGGATAGCATGACGACCCTCTATGATCTCGTCTTTGAAATTCGCCAGGAAGTGGACGATCTCAATTTTCGGCTACAGGACACTGGAGCCAAGGTAGATATTTTTCTTCAGACTCTCTCCTCTCTGAAGAGCGCACTTATCCCTAGCTCGGATGAGGATGCTCCAATGGAGATGTCGGTCGAGGAAAAGGATGAAGAGATAGAGTTGGGGCCAGACGTAGCACCCCGAGCAGCTCCGGGGGCAGTGACAGATGCCAATCGAGAAAGCACAGACGAGGCTATGGACGAAGTGGGACAGGAGCACAACTGGGCAGCTCAGCCAGGTGTCTAGATAGTTTATTTTGTTCTGTTATATTACAGATGGTTAGTAGCTTTTTGAGACTTAACCTTTCTCACCAATATATGGGTGATATCGTTGTAGTTTCTGTTTCAAACGCTAGACGTTATTTCTGTTAAGTTTCAAACTGCATGAGTACAGGGACTGGTTTCCCCTCTGTTGGGGCAGTCTTGTGTCTCAGCTTGGTTCTCTCTGTACTATGTCATAATACTCTGTCTCTAGAAGGCTTTTAATATATACTTATCGTACTTACAAAAAAAAAAGAATCACTTACACATTCACATTATTAGTTAAACATATAAATAATTTAGGATATTCTCCCATCAATTTATCATATTTATATTATTTACATTTTTTTAATGCAACGTGGTTTTCGATAGGAATTTTAGCTTGGTCCTTAACCCCAAAACGACAATATTAAAACTAGTTAACATTGATCATCATATACAAAAAGTGTTTCCCAATTTGCTTATCAACCTTACTATCGTCATATGATCTATCTTCTCCAGTAACCACATATTGAATATATAGAGTAGCACAAACATTTGTTGAGTTGTTTGGGGAAATTAGTATCTGGCTCCCAAGACTATAGTTCTAGCATGACTGGGTTGGTCCACTCATTGTGTGCTTGTTGGTCTTCAATATATAAATTGACTCATTGTGAAAATTGAACACCTTGATGGAGATGATTGATGTGTAATCGGGGGCAAAGTTGGTTGGTTTTAAAATCCTCTCCTTTAGTTCCAATTAAAGTGGACCTAAAAACGTAGAAACTATTCATCTTCATGTCTTCTTCTTTTGAAAGCTCATTATCCTTCTCTTATTTGTTTTAGTGGCTTATTGTGTGCCACCACTCTTTCTATTTTTTCTTTTGTCATCTCCTTATTTCCATTCGAACCTAGACATGTGTGTGAGTAGTGTGCCCCTTTCATATCCATTATTGACAGTAATGGAGTACAACCCCTATATTTTCTAGTTTATCTACCACATTGTTCACCCTCCTTTTAATGAATTGCGTTTGAAAATGATGGAATTAATTAGGATATCTCCTTGAGGGATTGCACTAGTCTCTAATTAGATATTGGTTAGCATTGGGTTCCTATCAATTCCAATTTGTCCACTTTTCCCATAATTAATTTAGAGTCCTCCACTATTATCAATTAATGCATCCAAGTACCTTGGGCCCTATTAATTCCAATTTAGCCCCTTTTCCCATTAATATAAAGTCCTTCTTTATTATCAATTTGGTGCATCACCATTCCCAAACCAAATGGGTCTCCAAGAAAGTTGCAAAAGTACAACCCCTATATTTTATCTACCACCTTCCATTTAATGAGTTGCATCCAAGTTTTTGAAAATGTTGGAATTAATAAGATATTTTCTCGAGGGGTTGCACTAGTCTCTAATTAGATATTGGTTAGCATTGGGTTCCTATTAATTCCAATTTATCCATTTTTCTCATAATTAATTTAAAGTCATCCTATTATCGATTTGATGCATCCAAGTACCTTTGGACCCTATTACTTCCAATTTGACCACTTTTATCATGATTAATTTAAAGTTCTCTATTATCAATTTGGTACATAACCATTGTTACACCATATGGGTCTCCAAGAAAGTTGAGGAGAATACGAATAAATGTAATTGGGTTTCCAAGAAACTTCTAAGTATATATAGGTTACCTTTTGAAGCCCTCTTACACTCAATGTAGATCGTTTTTGAGATAAGTTAGTAAACTTATCTCTACATTAACACAATACAAATTACATTTTCATATCATCTTTTTTTTTATAAGATATTAATATCTATTTACAAAATAAAAACTCAAAATGTTTCTATTTACATTGACAAGACTTTTAACAAATTTGTCCACTACATTCAACTCTTCATTAATTCAATACAAATTACATTCATACTCTACTTACATTGATAAGAATTTTAATATTATTTTTAATAAGATATTAATACCCATTTACAAAATAAAAACTCAAAATGTTTCTAGTTACATTGACAAGACTTTTAACAAATTTATCCACTACATTCATCTCTTCATTAACTCAATACAAATTACATTCATTCTCTGCTTACATTAACAAGAATTTTAACTCTTTTTTTTATAAGATATTAATATCCATTTACAAAATAAAAACTCAAAATGTTTTTATTTACATTGACAAGACTTTTAACAAATTTATCCACTACATTCATCTCTTCATTAACTCAATACAAATTATATTCATACTCTGCTTACATTAACACGAATTTTAACCTTTTTTTTTTTTTATAAAATATTAATATCCATTTACAAAATGAAAACTCAAAATGTTTCTATTTACATTGACAAGACTTTCAACAAATTTGTCCATTACATTCATCTCTTCATTAACTCAATACAAATTACATTCATACTCTGCTTATATTAACAAGAATTTTAACTTTTTTTTGAATAAAATATTAATATCCATTTACAAAATGGACACTCAAAATGTTTCTATTTACATTGACAAGACTTTTAACAAATTTGTCCACTACATTCATCTCTTCATTAACTTAATACAAATTACATTCATACTCTGCTTACATTGACAAGAATTTTAACAAGTTTGACCAATACATTCAATGCCCTCTAATTATTCTAAAATACTAAATAAATATATATGTCATGTGAGACATAAAAATGGAATTTTATCCATTCATGTGAGTACTTATGTTAAGGTTTAAAATTTTAAAATATTCTTGTACATTCTACTTATGTTAAGGTTTAAAACTATAAAATATTCTTTGTACATTGACAACTTGCCCCTCAATGTTCCATGAGTTCCCAAGGTCTATGGAACCTTGAGGCCAAGATAGTGAAAGTAAGAATGCGAGACAGCCTAGCAAAAAATCTAATCAGTGAGAAACCAAAGGGGTGGGTGAGAGAGGAAGGTGTGAAGCAGGAATCCCTCCAAAGTGACTTTTGAAAAACAAGGTGTGGTCATGTAAAAGACAAAGTTCCGCCTTGACTTTAGCTGGACATGAACTTCGAACCTTCCCTTTCCCTCCGAGCCAAAAAGTGGGAGGACCGTCATCACCGCGTGAGGGGACATGATTCCACGTCCTAATTTCATTTTTATTATTATTATTATTAATACCACTTAATGCCAGAAAAAACACTACAAACGCGTTGTCGGTGCCGAGCACCCTTGATTGCCGGTCAGACGTCGTGTCAGAAACGGCACGTCAAAAGCGTTTCGGGTAACCGTACATCCGGGAATACCGGCAATGACCGGGCTCTCCGGCGCCGTCTTAATAGTATTCCTAATTTCTCCCCACCATCATTTTACGAGCATTTTCCTAGATTTACGACCCCTCCGCTTACAATTATCATCTAACCACGTTCTAAGTATTAATTAACCGGGCCCACGTAGACTAGGGCTGCTCAGTCTCTAACTATATTTTACACGCATCGTGCCACGACATATACACATTGTGTATACGCATCGTGCCACGACTTATACACATTGTGTATATGCATCTCATCATTAAATGTGCGGAGATGCATGGGAATTTAACAGCGATATTTTATATGCATGGCTGCCCATATATTTTGAGTGCATCGGGATCACTGAAATAAGTATACACCACGACTTGAGCTCATCAATGGCTCTCGTACCTGCTCAGCCAACCGGCCAACTTGTCCGATAGGATATGCATAAATAAAAAATAAAAAATTATCATTGAAACTTGAGGCAGCCACAGCCCTGTGCAGGTAGGGACCAGGAAAAGGAATGTATATACACAGGTTTGAATAGATATATATATATACACACAAAATCCCAGTAAAATCAATACAAAATTTGAACTTGTCGGAAGTGGATTGGCGGACAATGTGAATTTGGGTGCTGTCATGGACAAGTTCAAATTTACTTTGGGTTTTATTTTTACTGGGTTATTGTGTATATATCCATTCAAGTTGTGTGTATATATTCATTACTGACCGGTCCCTACCTACAGAGGGATAGGTGCACGATGTCGATGATATATACACTTGGCTGCTGCTGTCATGGGGTATGTGTTGATGTGTGTATATCCCCATATGGGTGAGAGATGATAGTGGGTCGCCTATTTGTTTAATTTATTTTCTGGGTTTGCATTTGAAGCGGTCTAGTTGTTTATATAAAACTTCGTGCACAGATATAGTTTCGGAGATTAGGTTGTGGATTCTCCGTTTTTCTGTAAAACCCGGTCTTTAAGGCCTTCGATAGAATTGGATGGGATTCGATCCGGATTCGTAGATAAGAGATGTGTAGTTGGTCGATTTAAGACCAGATTATCCGCGCTTCTCCTTAGCCGATGGTGCTCGATTGGAGGTTGCTGGATCGAATCCTGGAAGGGGTAATGGAGGCCTAGATTGTGTGCTGTGCTTTTCTCGCCAAGTGTAGTTTCAGTACGTGCTGTTTGGAAGAATTCCGCCCCTTTTTCCGGTGACCGAAGTGATTTTTCTACTATTTTAGGCCGCTAAATTGCTATCTAATTCGAATTTAGCTTGGGCTTATCTTGTGTGCATTTAATCAAATCCGGGCCGAGAACTTGGAAATATTCTCACTCTGTTTGTTTTTCGCTGTTTTTTTGGGGGTTCTGCGTAATGGGGAAAGCAGGCAGAGACTGGATGCATGTTTATGCAATTTATGGAATGGATGAGTGGCATTCACTGGTTTTAACTCTACTCCAGGGCTCTGTGCTGAGCGTTTCTTCATTTTTATTCATGACCTACTTTGGCCAAATCTGTCACTTCCTGGTCAGATCTTTCCCGTTTTTCCCCATTCAAGTCTGTAGCTTCGCGGCCGGTTTTGTTGGCTCTCTGATGGCTCTAGTAGCTGTTTGTTTCTTCGTAACGGCGGCCAATATCTGGTATTCCGATGTGATCCTCCACTGGAAAATGTCGCAGAGAATAGTAAGCATGGTGGGCGATTGGTCCAATGTGAAAACCGCTTTGGATATCGGATGCGGACGCGGGATTCTTCTCAATGCCGTGGCAATGCAGCTGAAGAAAGAAGGCAGCAGCGGGCGGGTAGTGGGAATGGATCTCTGGCTCGACGGGCAAAAATCGATGTCATCTACTCTCAGAACGGCGGCCATTGAAGGAGTTCAAGAATATGTTACTTGCCGAAGCGGGGACGCGCGAAATCTGCCGTTCATGGACAATTACTTCGACGTGGTGGTCTCCGCCGTTTTTCTTCACACCGTGGGCAAAGAATTCGGGCACAAGAGTTCCGCCGCGGCAGCCGAGCGAGCGAAAACGCTCCAAGAAGTGGTAAGGGTTCTAAAGCCGGGCGGGATGGCTATTATATGGGATTTGGTATACGTTCCTGAGTATGTGCAGAGGCTTCATGAGCTCAAAATGCAAGAAATCAGGGTTTCTGAATTCGTTCCGGCCTTCATGGTGCAAAGTCACATTGTTTCCTTCAGGAAGCCCCATCACCAAGTCCAGCTCAACGGCCATGACTGGAGAAGCAGCATTGCATGATGAAAAAACTGCCCATTCCTTTTTTCAAGAAGAATAATCAAGAAGTTGTGCCATTCAAACCCCTTCATCCAAAGGATGACCTTGATCTGAGAAAAGCTGCATATGACTGTAAAAATTATGCAGTACTGGTATCTTAGTTATTATAATTTTACAGAGCGCTGTTCAAGTTTTCTCCATCATCCAAAGCAAAGGATGATCTGCGAAAGACTGTAAAAATTGCAGCTTGGTATTATTGTTTTGGTATACAGGTTTTTTTATATTACCGACTCTGTAATTTGATTATAAGCTTATACAAAGCAAAGCAAAGGCTGGAATTCGCTTTCTTTCCTTTTTTCTTTCTGTTATTCTTGCTCTGTAAAGCCACATAATGGAAATAGTTTACTTGTTCCTCGTTTGTTTTTTCTGGTGGCCCTGGAAATGGAATGTGAGGGAAGGGGAGATGAGTCGTATTCAAAATGCGCACATAAAGTCAAAAAGCAGAAAACTGTATCGGCCGCCCAATCGATTTAACTCTAGTTATCAGGAACTGTAAAATGTTTAATACCCATTGGCGTTCTTCGCGATATTTGTGAATTCGAATATTGAATACTTCACTGTCCGAGTTTTTGTTTCTTAAATGCGTGTAAGATTTTATGGGATTGGGGAAAATTATTCCTCTGGTAGAAATAATGGCAACGTGGATGCTCAGGGTTTTGTTGTATTTATTTGCACTGTAAGAAATGTAAAAATAGTGTTCTGATGTTTCAGTGAACGAGACCAAGTGTCCAACGGCACCCGTTGAAGCTTTAAATTCTCTGCGAGACGGAAATGGGGTCAGAAATAAACTGCGGTGAGCTGTGTGTTTGATAAGTGACACATTGAAACGCTTCACTTTTAGTTATTTCTGTCAGAATCCGGGAAATAAGACGCCAGAGTTTCGATCGATTCAGTGGATTTTACCAAATTTTCGGAGTTGTCTTGATGTAGAGAAGGAGGGCAAAAACTCCGGGGCCTGCTTTTATTATGAAAATGACTGTGATTATGATAGAACTAATCACAGCCATGGTGGAAATTTTCAACAAAATTGGATCAAAATTTTCATTTAAAAGTAGGGCTGTTTTGAGTGCTTTTACAGATTGAAATAAAAGTACTTAGTAAAACTAACTGGATAACATTATAGTTTTCAGAAATGGAGATTATTTTCTGTTTGTAGAATATATAAATCGCTTAGTCCAGTTATTTTTGGTTTTTTTTTTTTTTTTTAAGTTTTTAAGGGTATATCATTTTTTCCTGAAATCAGGTAAAAAATTGTTGGAACTCCAGAATATCATTTTTTCTTGAAATCAGGTAAAAAATCGTTGGAACTTCAGATTTGAGTGATTGAGTTTATATAACTAGAGTGTTTCAAGGGTTTTTCATGATGTTGAATCCATTTATGTATTAAAAAATGCAATTTAAACAACAACAAAAGTTATGATTTCACCAAAATCAAAATGGTGATTTCACTAAGATATGTTTCTTCTGAATCCGTGAAAAAGTTCAAAAAGTGCAATGTTTAAACAATGTCTATATAAATTTGGCAATTTTGGTTTAGGTATTGGTACAACTTTTGAATACAGTGGTAGATTACTGGATACTCAAATCATCCCATTTTCAGTAAACTTTAATTAGTCAAAGTTCTATTAGTTTTAGTTGTTTTTTTGAAAAAATCAATGCTCTGGGTCATCTTAGACTTGGTCAAAACTTCTAGAGGCAAAGTTCCCATCATATATGGATCATTGATTTCCCACATAGTTTCAACTAGATTTAAGGCCAAATTTAATTGAAAAAATTAAGTGGTTTGAGTGCTCTTTAATAATAATAATAATAATCTATTTTTAAGGTCGACTGGTAAAGTCTAAGAAGGTATACATACCCTACCCCCTTTGGATTTGAACCTGTAACCTCTTAAGAGGAAACACACGTTCTTAACTATTACACCTTCAAATATTAATCTTTGAAATTTTTATTTATTTTACATCAGTTTTTTTTGGAGATGTGTCTAGAAATATTTAAATTTTATTTATTTATTTTACATCATTTTTTTTAAGAGATGTGTCAAAAGATTGAAAAAAAATAAAAAAATCAAATCTAAGATCTATAATATTGTTACATGTATATTTTAATTAGGCAGAATCATCTTCTCAAGCTAATATATTTTTTAATTTACAAATGATAGTATTATTAGAAAATATTGAATAAATTTAATATTTTTAATTTTTTTCCTTTTTTATTTATGTTTCATGGATTAAAATTTGTATTAAAAAAATTAGTTCCAACTAGATATAAGGCCAAATTTAATTGAAAAAATTAAGTGGTTTGAGTGCTCTTTAATAATAATAATAATAATCTATTTTTAAGGTCATGGCCAAGCCAGCACATCAAATTGATGTATGAGACCCCCTAGCGATTTGACTGGTAAAGTCTATGGTATACATACCTTACCCCCCTCTGGATTTGAACCTGTGACCTCTTAAGAGGAAACACATGTTCTTAACCATTACACCTTCAAATATTAATCTTTGAAATTTTTATTTATTTTACATCAGTTTTTTTTTTTTTTTTTTTGTTAATTTGTGCAGGACCTGCGATTAACCTGTGGCTTGAGAAACCGCGACTCAGGGGCATCTAAGCCGTCAAAATCACCCGGGGATCGCACCCGGCCTGAGCCACACCAACCCGACTTTAACATCACGGAGTGGCTTAACAACACACTCCGTCACCGACTGTCCTACACCTCGGGGACTTACATCAGTTTTTTTTGGAGATGTGTCGAAAGATATTTGAATTTTATTTATTTATTTTACATCAGTTTTTTTTAGAGATGTGTCAAAAGATTGAAAAAAAATTATAAAATCAGATCTAAGATCTATAATATTGTTACATGTATATTTTAATTAGGCAGAATCATCTTCTCAAGCTAATATATTTTTTAATTTACAAATGATAGTATTATTAGAAAATATTGAATAAATTTAATATTTTTAATTCTTTTCCTTTTTTATTTATGTTTCATGGATTAAAATTTGTATTAAAAGAATTAGTTCCAACTAGATTTAAGGCCAAATTTAATTAGTTCCAACTACATTTAAGGTCAAATTTAATTGAAAAAATTAAGTGGTTTGAGTGCTCTTTAATAATAATAATAATAATCTATGTCCCCGAGGTGTAGGACAGTCGGTGACAGAGTGTGTTGTTAAGCCACTTAGTGATGTTAAAGTCACTGGTTCGAAACCTGCGGGGACAAAAAATCCAACCATGTTAAGGGTTGGTGTGGCTCAGGCCGTGTGCGATCCCCGGGTGATTTTGACGGCTTAGATACCCCACCCCTGAATCGCGGTTTCTCAAGCCATAGGTTAATCGCGTTACCAACAGGTTCCGCACAAATTAACAAACAAACAAAAATAATAATAATAATCTATTTTTAAGGTCATGGCCAAGCCAGCACATCAAATTGGTGTATGAGACCCCCTTGTTTGTGGGACAAGGGACCCCCCTCC
>ML876068.1:7245-18437 GCA_009831015.1 Picea engelmannii
AGGGTTGATTCAGATTTATTTATCTCTTTACTTTCCCTTTAATATTTTCATGACGATACTGCGTTTTTGAAAATAAATGTTCAACTAGAAGCAAAGAGAAAAGGATCAAGGGGACTTCCCTGACAACATCCATATTATGGTTCTCGTGGTGCACTCACTTGCATTCATGACTGCATTATTACAAAGAGAAATAGTGAGAAATACAACTGAAAGGAAAGCCTATTCCTAAACCTACCCTAACTATTAAACAAATCAATATACTATGCGAAATCATGCTTCCAATGTAGCCATTGGAGTAACTCTAATCCTGCAATGTAAACAAGATCAAGCATTATTAATAAGAATGGTAGTATATCAAAAAATGACAGAAACATATCAAGCTTACCTTCATAATCAACATCTAAAAACAAAGTAAGCATGATCTTACCATTCCCTTGAATATTCTTGTTGTACGAATCCTCCAGCTATTATGCAATATTGTCGTGATAAGAGTCATAATGGCATGGGTGAGTGTAAATAGGTTTGAAAAACTTGTCAGGATTACGAGGAAATGGAATAACCATTAGCCAAGGCTGAAATTCCCCATCCTCCTGACAATTCTCTAAGTGTTCATTAATTTCTTCAAATGGAGGATCTAAAAGAAATATGTCACGCCCACTTCCCAGATACTTAGGTAAAGAGAAAGCAAGAACAACTTTGTCTTTATTATGAATTTTTTTTATATATGAATCTCCAAGCCATCCTAAGATCTTGTCACAAAAATGAGGATGCAAACCATGAATTTGATGAAACAAATATATCAATGGGAAACTCATCATAGGAGGATTCATGCAATCAATTGGATCATTGGTTTGAATGTTTCCTTCAATGAGATTGATCATTTCAAAATGTGAAGCATAAACATCAAGATTCGAGCTAATTAAAGAACGGATATGCATCTTAGAATGTTTGATCTCCATAAGATATAATGCATTGTATTTTTCAACAATAAACTGTGTAAAATCATTTCGCAACGTGTCCTTTTCCCATGTGAGTGATGAAAGTGAACAAGCGTCAAATATGGTTTTATCAATGTTATGCTCAGAATTAATTTCACCAAAATTCAACATATCGAAAGGATATGATTGTGGCGGAAAAGATTAGTATGTTGTAGGTAAGATGTCAAGTCGACCAAAATCTAGGAATAGATCAGGATATAAAGAATAAAAGGAATCAGAAATAAGCAGATGAAAAGAATCTCTTGAACTATGATACTCAACAATGGTATTCTCAAGACAATTCTCTTCACTCTGTTTTGGTGACGAATTCCTCAACACAATATGATCATCTGGATTTGCCTTTTGTGTGATAGATAATTCAAAATTTATGTGACAAGCATCTAGTATTTCCTGTAAACAAAGTGCATTTTGAGGATGAAGGTTTAAAGTTTCTTCTTCTAGTTGCGTAACTTATTCTCTAATCAGTTTCATAGGCGTACTAGAACATTCAAGATGATTTTCATCGCTTAAGTGTTCTTCAATGACTGATTTTACATGTTGATTGGAGCATGAGTTATAAGAATGTGGGTATTCACCTTGAGCGAGAAGCGAATCATCTTCCATACTAGTCTTAGACTGAAAATACAATGATTCAAAGGAAAAACCAATTTGTTTGTCAATAAGAGCCTGATCAATAAATTCTACCTCCCTAGCTTGTTCAACATTATCGGAAGATTTTTTCTCTTCTTGCGAAGAAGATTGTTCTAGCAGTTGAGTGATAGGATTTGCAATTGGTTCTTCATTCGTGATTGAACATGACTGGATGGAAGGGATGGAAGCATCATAGAAGAGATTTAATGCCAATGACATGTCATCGAGATTAAATTTACATAGGATATGATAAAATCTTGTGAAAAAGTCTTCTGAAGATGAATCTCCGTTGATTAGCGAAGTATGAAATTCTTCACATAATTGATAAAAATCATAAATTTCAAAATCATCTAGAAACTCATCTAGAAATTGAAACCAATAAAAAATGTGACATGTTGGAAAGGATTCAAACCAATGTTTGATTCGACCTCTAAAAGTAAAAGCGAACAGTCTGCATAAAAATCCTAAATCTGAGATGTCATGTTTGATGCATTTGCACCAAAACTTGTTCAGGTGGTCTTTAGTAGATGTAGTGCTTCCACCATCAACGGTGAGTTTGTACAAGCGAGAGACTGTCTCGTTGGGAACATTGGGTAATTAGAAGTTGAAGGCATGTTCCAACACAGTCATTTGGGGAGCCATGGGGGAAATTGAATACATTTAAAATAAAGGCTCCTACAAGGCCGGCTTGTCAGTTGACGCTCTTTCTAGCACCATTTGTTGACGGGATAAAATGAACGCTCATCAACTGGAAGGGTGGATCCCGTCCGGGGTTGTCTAAATAACCCAAGCCGTTTGGGATGATCTACCTTGACGGGTTTAGCGGATCCGTTGGCCAATCTAAGTCGTACGAAAACGAAAGAAACAAACTAAAGGAACTAATCTAAATGAAAACAACAATTAAACAAAACTAATAAACAAATATAAAATAAATATATACAGTCTATTGTCTAATATTATACAACAATAATTCTATGAAAGTAAATGTTCATCTATCAACAGGATTAGATCTTAATCACAAATGTACAATATTTACAGATTATAGATTTTAAATGAAAACCTGCAAAAATCATTTGTAAACTGCCCCATGACAGCAAGACTATTGTTTTTTGATTTTTATAATTTCATTAAAAAGAACTAAAATTATAACTATCTAAGTTGAGTAATTGAAATAATAATCCTAATTATAAATCTGAACTATGTATCTATCTAAATTATTTAAATAACACTAATAAACTAACCTATAATAACACTTTCCAATTTGTCCCGTGCAAAGTATTCAATTTAGTTGTTTGGTGGGAGGAAACCTGCACCAGATTCTTCACAGGCTTCTCGTAAACAAGAAGAAGCAGTGCTCTTTTGAATATAAACAACAGAACAAACAAGACATAAAACTGACAATAATCTTATGATTTACAAATCATCATAGTTAGATAAATCCCTGTGTGAAGATCTGTACAAAACAATTCAACTAATGAAGAAGATAAACCTTTAATTCATTAAATTGAAATAGAGTAATTCTTGTGCTAAAACTAAGATACATAAGACATGGACAGAATTTAAATCACAACGCATTAAACTGTAATAAGTCTTCATATCTAAAGTAGTCATTGACTTAATCACAAATTAGAATGCACAAAACCTGAACGAAAGTATGATAAATTGAAAGTTAAAGCTGTTACAAAAGATCAAATTTCATTCAAGTCTATATCATAAATCCATAGTCTTGTTCTCCCAACAGTGATGATGTGTTCTTTACAAAAAATAACAAATATTTAAAGACCACAGGGTAAAACATCCATGTGGGAATTATCAAAACAATTTACAAAAAATTTGGGAACAATCTCCCAAGTCATTCTCTATTTCTGCCTATCACTAACAACTTAAAAAAAAAACATATCTAAACAACCACAGCATGTCCAATTTGTCAATGAAATTCATAGGTACCTGTGGGTAGACAAGAATAAACAAGTTTAGATATTGTTTTATTGGTAAAATTAACAAAAAATCTAAATTTTAAGACTAGTTACAGAATCTTGTGATTCTGTAGTTGGTCTAATTTGAAAACAAAATCGTTTTAAATCCATACAAAACTAATAGAAATATATTCGAACTATTAAACAAATATTTAATCATTAAATCGAAAAAAAGAAAATCGCTCATGCTAGAAGTAACCAAATCTTTATGCCAATTTGAAACAGACATAAATCATGTTTGACCAAATGGTAGCAGAGATACATGCAATATGTTCAAACAACTTTTATTACCAATTCGGAGCAGGCAGAATCGATTGACAATTGGAAACCAACGAAATCATTTTTTGAATCAATAGATTACGTTGTATTTATCGAACCAATCCCTGATATCAATGCATCGCATACACAAAAGATTATGTTGGTTCAAACATATAGAATTGTTTTGAAAATCAAACCAAAATGAATCGAACGAACTTAGGGCCGGCACAATCGCTATGCTAAACTGAGAACAATAAAATCGCATTAACCAAATCATAGCTATATTTGATTTTAGAAAAACGAATCTACTGTACATATCGAATGCAATCATGACCCAAGACGAAAATAATGATTCAAAACAATAACATAATCATTTCTTGAATCTATTCAAACAGAACTAAACGAAAGCAAACCCAATAAGTCATACTAATTCAAACCAACTCATAAAACAAAATCGATATTGAAATACATACCTGGGCAGTAGGAAAATGATTTGATCGGGACAACATTGAATTGACAAAATCCGTTGCTGCCTCCACATTTCTGAATACAACTGAACCGGTGGTTTTTTGTTTCTTCTAATTGGCTTGTAGCCTGTCTCTTTCTTTTGACAACACTGACACCCGTTCCTCCAAAGATTTAATCTTAGATTGCAACAGGGGGACGTCGGTGTAATAACGTTCAAGCCAAGCATTGCATTATGTACAAGGTGGTTGATTTGGCATCACAGGCGAGGGTTCTTTCAAGTTACCAGGGGTGTCATTGTGAAGATTAATTCCCAGGAATTTTGGGTCATTTTTGAGGCATGGAGGTAACTTGGAAACATAGTCATAGGGTTCGATAGAGCATAAGACATGAGAATAGGGGAATTCCTCGGTTAGGAAATGTTCAATATCAGATTTTGAATCCTCGCTCAACACTATTGGCTTCTGGTCAATGTTTTGCTTGGGTTTGTTCCTAACACATCTGGATACCCATCTTGCATTTTTCTTACCCTTATTGTTGACACCAGTATCACCCTTACCCTTCTTCCTCATAGGCTTCTTAGCGGTCTTAATCTTTTCTTTGGCACACAGGTCGGCCATGGTATCGGGTAGGTCAAGGTCGAGGCAATTTGAGGGTTTAATAGGGGGTAGAAGGGTAGGAGGTGGCACGGTAGGCATAACTAGGGTTTCAGTGACCACAAATTTGTCAATTTGAACAGACTCGAGAGTGGCAAAGCCATTCCTTGATAGGAAGGCTTGCCAACTATCACCACTAAGGCTCAAATGGTGGACGATAAGGACTTTGATCATGCAGTGATGGAAAAGGCTTCTATCAGCCTTCTCACGCTTAAGCCATTTGGACATTTTGTAAGGACTGCATAATAGATAGTGCGACATTTTCAGAGGATAGCCTATACAATTCATCAATAACCGAAGATGATATAGAAATACCAAGCCATAACAACCTTCGTAGGTCACAAACTGATTAAAAATTTCCAATAAGTCATGCCACCTGGGTTTGAGGTCAGCGATAGGCATACCTCTATCACAACTCACAATCTTCCTTGATGTGAATAGGAGCGGCCATGACACCTCGTCCACTTTGGAATTTTTAAACCACCTTTTCCCTGTAGCTGGTAGTCCCATAGCTGAGCTTAGGAATTCCTCATTTAGCTCAAGTTGTATGTCTCTGACCTTAGCTCTGTAACCGTCAAACGTGAGGGAGAACTGTTGGGCTACCGAAAGGTTAAACCCTCAAATCTCTGGATAAACACCAGCTAGCCACTATTTTCCAAATCTTCACGGGCATTGTCGAAAAGCAGGAGTGTTTGGTTTCTATTAGGATTTATGTGCACCACAGGTGCCATAGGCAAGGGCACATAGTGAGTCGGGTAAATGGGCAAGGGTTTCGACAGGGTAAACACAGGATCAAATAGCTCACAGACTTCCCGGAAACCAACAGAGGTAACCTGGGATAGAGGGAAGGCATTAATGCCAAAGTGTGTGAGGGTGGTGGAACGGAATCAACCCATGCAAAATAGTCATATCCAACTGTACAATCAACATCGCATATGGTGATTCAAATCACTATTGGAATGTGTTAAAATCAAATGCCATTCAAACAATTAATGAGAACTATGGTAAGTCGACCCAAATCTTTACACAAGCAATAGTATTTTCATGTTTTTAAAATCAAAACAATGTTTCGAATAAGGATTTGACCATAAAACTTATGCATTGTATAAAACTATTGAATTAAGCGTCTAATCACCATGTTAATTTGTTGTTACGAAACCATTGGATTCGATCAAAATAAAAAGAATATCAAACCACTATTGAACGAAGAACTCAATCACAATTATTAGAATACCATCATAGTCTCATAAAAATGAAATCATATTAACAACAAAATAATGCCAAATGAGTAAAGGTTTTGGTGTCTTGCCAGCTTTGTGACCATAATTGAATTGGAAATGCAATGAACACATAGACAAGAGTAACCATAATAATCCAGTGAAGATTTTTATGCCATTGACGTGACTTCGAAATCAAAATTTTCACGCTTATAGTCATGAAAACGAGAACAAAAGGCAGGTGTGCAAATGCACAAAATGACAGTGTTGTTTTATTCAAAAACTTACGATGAGAATCAAGGGTTCCAAAACACTTGTGTAGGCAGCTTATAGAGATAGGATAAGAAAATGAAATGGCTGCCAACAATCTCTTTGTTCATCTCCCACGTCTCCTGATGAACAGTGGATACAATGCTTCAAGGCAGTTGTGGCAAGAAGCAAGAATGATTTAGGGCCGTCCATAGCAACATCTTGTGTACCTTGAAAATTTTATTATGTGACATTGTCATTAAAAAGCACCTTGACAAATTCCATTCTATCAAATTTCATCAAATTTTCTACACATACAAACCGTTGCATTGTGAAGGATTATCCCTTCAAGCTCGATCCTTTTCAGGATGAAGCCATCCAATTTCTAGAGCACCACGAGTATATTTTGGTAAATTATTTTTTCACCTTCTCTCATTTTTGTGTTGACAAAGCTATGAAATTAATCTATGTATATTTGGCCTCATCCAATGTTTTGATATCACTCATATTTGGATTTACATTTTTATTTTACATTTCCCATCATTGTGGCTGTACAAATTCTTTTACCAAATAAATTAATTTTTAAATAAAAATGCAAAGTAGGTCATTTCATATTGGATGATTAACCTTGATATCAAAGAGAACATTCCAAACCAAAGGAATAAGCCAACAAAATGAATTTCTACCTCTGTTATTGAAACCTGATTAATATGTTTTTTATTTGAGTCCCGTCAATTCCAAAATGAAATAAGATTTTATTGACCCTTAAAGGAATTCAAACGTATTTATAGTTTGAGCTAAATAGGCAAGCATAGGAACCAAGTGAAAATAAATAGGTCTAGTCCTTACTTCTTTAATTATATTTTCAAATGCATCAGGCCCATGTAGTGCAATTTAGTGTTTGACTCCAACTCTTGAAACAGGGCTAATCTTTCGAACGACCTTCTTTTTCCCACTTGGTAGATCTGAATTGGGTCAATATTTTCTAACAAAATTTCTAACGTAATTCTCATATATGTATGATGCTCCATTGAACATTGGTAAGAATGACACAATGAATTTTAGATAAGGCCATATGGGTAACCTGTCGCACATACATGGTATTTGAGTTTCATCTTGAATTGACATCAACCAACTATAATTTCAATGGAGAGAAAACTTATTTTAGATATCTTAAACTGGTTTATATACAATGAGATAACTTTATATTATCGGGCGAGAAAATTATAGAAAGAGAGCTTGAAAAGGGTAATCAATGAGTATAGAACCCAGTAAGTAATCCATTGTTGGTCATCCATCTCAGAAGGACTTTCGATTGCTATGAATGAGAAATATCTATAGAATGCAACATATTACATATTCACCCTTCACTTAGGGTTAAAAAAACAAGTATTACCTTTAGGACCTCATTTATACTAAGATTATTATTATTAATAATTATTCTCCACTTTAACCAATTAACTCTGCATCTATCGAGTTACCTCAATAAACTTGAAAAGGAGAAAAATAAAGTTCATATTTCACCCATAGAATACAACTTATGTAGAGTCATTTTTAACTTGCTAAATTGCATTCTAAGCATACGCATCCCTTCTTTACAACGAACCATTATTGTAAGAGTTGGAAGTCCATAATATACATAAGAACCTGCATTCTAAAAAAATGATAAGATTTGATAGGGTTTGAAGTACTTAAAGAGGATTAAGTATCATCACCATTGGTCTGGATCATAAAAAACAAACAGAGACGACCGTAAGAAAGTTAATTACGTAATGAAATCCAAAATTGTCAGTTGTATTGCAATAATTACCCCTAGAAAAAAGAGTACAACTTGAAATAGAGAATAACAATACTTTCACAATCCAATTCATACAAGGTTAATTTCAAATCAATGGATTTCTTTGATGACCAAAAGATGTCACCAAAGGCCAATTCTTTTGGTGAAATGCTCTTAGGAATATAGCCCACATAAGCCTTTATGCCCAACTGTTTTGAGGGAAATCCCCTTACGAACTAGCAAATAGGGTTATCTTATGCATGCATATATGACCAAAAGAAATATACTTTCTACTTTTGTCCCTAGACTTAAACCCCATTCCTTTTCAGCAAATACATGGTTTAGACCAACATACCTTTTTCCGGATGTTCGATGTCGATCCTTCCTCCCGCTTGATCACTTGTTAACAGTCCTCCTTTCAAAGATGACCTGTATGCAAAACAAGAAACAAACTACACATGCATTTTACCTATAGACTAATGGGTTAGAGATTCAAACATATATTTACTGTATTATGAAGAACTCATAAAGTGGGACATGAAAAGCATTTCTTTATTACTTTAATTGAATCAACTTACAAATTTCGAGACCGGCCACTGCTCCACAAATCTTGATTCTGGGCTCCTCTTCAAATGTCCTCCAATGTCTTTGCTTTGTATCTCTTCTTACACAAGGATGGATAAAGGGTTGGGACAATGGGAATATGCAATTGGATAGAGTTTCTTTGTTATATTTTTCCTCCTCCAAATGGGACCCCTAGCCCTTCTTTTATAGGCTAGAATAAGCTAGGTATTTGGACGAACCCTCAGCCATGGATGGTTGGGAGTTTCAGTTAACTCGCCTAGAGCTGTGTTTTTTGTTGGCAACTTTCCTTTTTTTATTATTTCGTCGATCCACACGAGTTATTTTAGTTCATCTAGCATGTACACACGTGCAGTAATGGAGTAGGGCACATGGTCCCTTATAAAAGAGGTTTTTTAAAGAGTTGCTCAATAGTGCTTTGGCAAAGAAGGGATCTGAGATGGCCTGATGCCATATAAGCATGTATGGTTCAATTTAGGGTTATAACAGATGCCCCCTAATGTGTGAGGTCAGAAGAGCATCTGATGGCCGAAATACATTACCAATCTTTACTGATGTGCCGAATGAATGAGCCCAAGGATCAGGAATTAGGAGGCACCGTATGTAAAATAACAAATGTCTCACCGAGGCGGGCATACCCATGCTCGGGATAAAATAGAATGATAGCTACCAATCAAATACACTATAGATCCATGTTATATAACTATATAAAGAGTAGCCATGAACAATACATAGTGGAGCTACATCTCGAAATCAAAAAGATATACAGATAGAGTATCCATCTTCTAGAATTTGATACGGCCTGATGGTTGGAGATGAGGTCTTTAGAGCTCGAGCAACTACTTCAAAATATTCAAAACTCTTGTAGGAGTGTAATATGAGTGTATGACTACACTACCCAGAGGTATTTGACGGCTCGTTAGTCATGGAATTGATGATCAGAATGAAGGCTTAATTGATTTAGAACAAGGACTTGATTGGACATTCAGGATGGCCAGGTATGAGGGCAAGAGACAAATTGCAGAGGGGCCGACTTAGGCTTGGTGACAAACTTCAATTGGACAATAGCATGACAAGTGATGGGACTCAGGTAGCATGGCATTGATCATAAGTCTACGAAGTAGGAGGCAACTCAAACTCCCCATATGTTTGGAAGGATAACCAAATGGCCAAGGACACAACTCTATATAGGAAGAATAGCTTCTCAAGGTCGTACGACATCCCATAGTTTGATGAACAAACGTATAGATGTTCTTTATCCAAGGGAGACTCGTTATGCTATCAATAAAGAAAATACTTTTCCCTTCCTCTTTTTGGGGCATATTTGATTTTTTTGTCTTTTTCAATAATTTTGGGGAAAATAATATAGGAATGTTACGTTACAATGGAGGAACGAGTGTTTCAAACATACAAGTTCAAGGCACAAGGATAAGATTGATATTTTAGTATAATGATACTCAGGAAAAATCCTCTGGGGACCAAGGGTGTTAAGATGTAGAAGCAAACTGTTACAACGTTGGCGTATAAGGTATGCAAACGCGGTTAACAAAACACATAATGGTAACGTCCTTCGATGTAAGTTTAACAAGCCCAGAGAAGGTAAGATCAATGGTTTTTCATATTTAGAGAGTCTAAAAAAACATAAAAGGAGACTCCATTGGGGTACCTTTTTCGAAGATAGTCTAGTCGGTTTGAAAAAGGGGTAAACTAGCACCGACAAGACGTCTATTCAAAACCATTTTAATGAGTGTGATAAGGACAATATCCATCGAAATGTTCTTCTTGACCATTTTAACGAGTGTGAAAGAATAAGGTCACTCAGTGATCTTTTCAATTTCAGGGAGTCTGAAAAGATCTTAACTATGGACTCTGTGGGGGTTCCTTCTTTGTATGTTTAGTTCCTCAGGCTTGAAAAGGGGATAAAATTATACTTAAGAGTACTCTTCTATAGAGTTGAAGTTCCATAGAGTATACCTTTGTTCGTACAGTTGACCGTTCGGACTGAAAAAGCAGTAAACTACCATCGGATAGACGTGACTTCAAATTTCAGTTTAACAAGCGTGAAAGGCCACAAGATCGCTCGACAATCTTTTCATATTTAGAGGGTCTGAAAAGGGATTAAAAGAAGACCCGTTATTTTTTAGGAGTCCTGAGGGTGGGGTCAAGAAAAAAGAAGAATCATGCAAATGAGGCTCAAAATCGTGTTCAGGAAAAGCTACAAGGACTCTCGAGCCTAGAGTGTTTTTAGAGACAGCATGAATACCATAATGCAACCAGGATCTACCTAGGGAATCCATGTTCCGGTAAGCTATACCACCAAATTGTGACACTTATAAAGTAGATATGATGGTTTCGTGTCACAACCTGATGGGATCGATCCTATG
>WSFP011465223.1:0-18437 GCA_009831015.1 Picea engelmannii
TATCAGTTTTGAACTGCAATGGACTACTCCTAATGCAACCCCCAGACCAATCCTGAGACTCCCAAGTCTGGGGAGCCCTGGGGTTCAATCCCTCCAAGCAGTGACAAAACTCTAAATCATTATTACTATCACTATAAGGTTTAAACCCCATTAGACCCACGGAACTCATAAACCCAACATTTCTCAATGAGCCTCTTCCAAAACATATTCCAGTCCAAGAATACTTCTAGCCTAGTGGGCTAACTCAAGTGGTTGAGTGCTTTGAGCTTCCATGCAAGAGGTCTCAAGGTCGATTCCCCAAGCTCACTGCCTCTGTTGTGTGCCTGATTCAATGTCCTTGCCAGGTCAGGCACCATAATCAGCGCCAATGGGTTTGCACTGGGTACCATCCACGAAATGTGGATAAGTCCCCAAAAGATTCCTCACAAGATTTTCCTTGCAAAAAATAAAGTCCAAGAATACTTCTAGCCCAGTGGGCTAGCTCGAGAGGTTGAGTACTTTGAGCTACATGCAGGAGGTCTGGGGTCGATCCCGCATGCTGGCTGCCTCTGTTGAGTGTCTCGCTTGATGTCCCTACCATGTCAGGCACTATAATCAGCACCAACAAGTTTACACTGGGTACCATCTAGGCAATGCAGGGAAGCACCTGGGGGTTTCCCTGCGAGGTTTTCCTTGGAAAAAATAAGTCCAAGAATACTGCTTAATCTCTTCAGAACGCAAACAGATCTACTGCAAATCTAGACATTACACTAAATTGGGGCAATTCATTGTAAATAAAATACCTGTCAGACAAATCCAGAGTGACTAAGCTGATATTGTAGATATGTTTGATAGTCGTCTCTGGAACGCAATCTCACCTACACACTTGCCACTGCATCCACATATGTATGTAAAATCATCAAACTATTAATTAAATGTAAATTGCAGAATGATTCTCTTCAGAAAACATAATAATATGCCCCTAATTTGTAGAACAACAACACAAACTCATATAAAATGCAGAGCTCACATACCTATGTGTTGTGAAGAGATTAGAAGCTGTAGTAAAACAAGAGCAATTTGTGCCTATGTGACAAGTTGGCCCATCACATTTCTGAAGTTGTATTATCAAAAAATAAGATTCAAAGTCACAGGATTAAGAATTATTTTACCACAGTATTAAAAATCAAAGGATTTGGTTAGAAATTTTAACAAGATGATACCAAACGCACAGTTGCAGAAAATCCTCAAAGAATTACCATCTTGATCCGCAAATATATAAAGCACATTTATGTAATTCACAGAAGGTTTTTGTTAATTCATAATGATGGTCTTGACCGACTATAGAATGTAGCTTTATGAGCTTTTTTTCAAAGCCCTACATCGAAATAACCACTAAATGGATATGCTAAGCAATTGCCACGAATCACTACCAATCTCTTCTCACATGGATCAGGATAGCCTCTGCTACAATATCCCTTCATCCAAATATGCATTTTTAATGAAAGGAATACACTCTTGTATATTCCAAAAACCATATATCCTTGCCTCCCTATCATTCTTGGCAAAACTAAGGCACACTCAACGCAACATAGATAAAATTGGCAAATTGAGAGAATAATTTACACTCCAGTTCACATACCAAATTTATGGCCTTATCTTTTAAAATTGCGTTTTGGTTTAGCCCACTCAATATTTTAACTTTAGATATTTCACCCATTGGAGAAATTTTGCCCTTGCAAAATTTACGTTACAAGGCAATCTGTCATTTTTTAATCTTTAAATAGAACTAGAAGTTAACAAATAAAAATATATGAAGACCATCACTGTTCTGATTGAAGAATAAAAGGAATCTGAAATATAGGTACGATGATTTCAGTCAAAAGGAGCACATTGGTAATAGAGATAAGAAAATACAGTAATTGAGCTACACTGACCCATTCACAGATTAACTCTGAAAAGCCATTGTTGGCAAAACCTTATTATTGGTTACAAATTGTTCCAATTCAATATCCATTCATAAATGTGATAATCATCAATTTATAGAACGAGTATAAGATCTATAAATAGGCTGCTAAATAGCGAGGCACAAGCTATGCTTCCATACAAAATGAAGTAACAAATTCGAACAAATAACAGGGGTTCTAATCCAAACATTATATTTCGCTATTCTCCATGATTTTATTCTGATCTCTCTGCATATCGCTCCACTTTCTCATCATTGAGATTAATTCCAACCATAGCTTCTCCTAGACCACAACTAACCTCGGCCAGAACGTGGGAATCATTATAGTGAGTCACAGCCTGTACAATTGCGCGAGCCCGACGAGCGGGATCACTGCTTTTGAACACACCTGAACCTACAAAAACTCCATCACAGCCCAGCTGCATCATCAAAGCAGCATCAGCAGGTGTAGCAACACCTCCTGCTGCAAAATTCACAACAGGAAGCCTTCCTAGCTGTTTGGTTTGCCTCACAAGCTCATAGGGAGCGGCAATTTGTTTGGCAAAGGAAAAAACCTCATCATCATCTAAGCTCTGAAGCTTCCGTATATCGCCCAAAACAGACCTCACATGTCTTACTGCTTCAATAACATTGCCTGTGCCAGCTTCTCCTTTAGTCCTGATCATAGCAGCTCCTTCAGCAATCCTTCTCAGTGCCTCACCAAGGTTCCGGCATCCACAGACAAACGGTATACGGAAGTTATGTTTGTTTATATGGTGCATGTCATCTGCAACAGTGAGCACTTCACTCTCATCAATGTAATCAATACCAATTGCCTCGAGTATTTGGGCTTCAACAAAATGACCTATTCTTGCCTTGGCCATGACAGGGATGGTCACGGCACGCTTAATTTCCTTGATGAGCCCAGGATCACTCATCCGAGCCACTCCCCCTTGAGCTCTAATATCAGCAGGGACTCGCTCCAATGCCATCACAGCAGCAGCCCCAGCTTCTTCAGCTATCCTAGCCTGTTCGGCATTGACAACGTCCATGATAACCCCCCCTCTAAGCATTTGAGCCAGGCCGACCTTGACGGCATATGAAGATTTATTTGCATCCGTTATTACACCATTGCCATAGACAGTAACAACTCCGTCGCTTGCCATTTCCAACTCCAAAGAACCTTCCGGATCTATAAAAAATGTAAACTCATGTCAACCATAGATATATCTCAAATCGCAAAAAACAATGCACATGTTAGTCCAGACGCCCATAAGTCCAAGTACTAAACATAAAGAAAAACCCCAAAAACCTGCAAATCCATGTTTAGAAAGATGCACCTATAAAACACCAAAAAATTTAAAAATTGCAATCCCATGCCAAATGCATATATACAGATACCTAAAACTATTAATGCAACACCAATGACAAAAACACTTGTGTAGCAATCTAGGGCCTGAAACGACCATTGATAAATAAAAAGAACCAAAATATGCAAACAAATACAACCACAGAAACCTAAATCCCCATAAACCAATGTCAAAAACATGATGCAATATCCCTGTCCAATGAACCCATCCTCACAGAACGTACACAGAGACCTAAATCATGATTTTTAACATGCACAATCTAAAACCCTGCAAAACCCATCTTAAAACCACGGATAATAAAACCAACAAAAACAGGATAACAGCACAAACATATCAGAAACCATCACAAGCTCATAGGGAACAATCTAGGGCCTGAAACAAATCATTGATAAATAAAAAAACCAAAATATGAAAACAAATACAACCACAGAAACCTAAATCCCCATAAACCAATGTCAAAAACATGATATAATATCCCTGTCCAATGAACCCATCCTCACAGAACATGCACAGAGACCTAAATCATGATTTATAACATGCCCAATCTAAAACCCAGACAACCCAAAACCCATCTTGAAACCACGAAGAATAAAACCAAAAAAAACTGGATAGAGCTCAAATATATCAGAAACCATCAAAAGCAATCATAAAATATTAAAACCCTGTAAACCCATCTCAGAAACATGGACGACAAGACTATAAGCACTGAACAACTGCATGCATAGACAAGAACCCAGGTGAAAAACAATCCTTAAAATGCAAAATATAAAATCCATATTCAAAACATGGATCTAAAACAGAACCAAAATGAATGATAATATCTGCAAAGCTGGAAAACAAAAGTGCAGAATCTCCTTACTTTGTTGAAGGCTGTGTGAGGTAGGTAAAAATGAATCTCCAATATCTGTGGATGAAGGAACCTGCTAGGCTGAATGGCCTATGAGATAATGTTATAATAAAGACTTGAAGATGATGCTTCTATGTATTTTGAGGCTGGCGTTAAAGGAATCCGCAACACCGCCCAACCTCTATCGAAACGTATAACCAAATATTGCGAGACTTGTTTTATTGTACTCCATAGGAATTTATTGAATTATAACCGAAAGATCGGGATATCAATTCCGGGGGAAGTTTGAACTCTAATCCACTTCAAAACAGGACGGAAAGGAGTTCGTCATCCGCCTTCAACTTTAACATAGGTAGGTGAAGAATTTCATCAGAATCGAGAACTTTGCATCCTGTTCTTTGGAAGATGGGAGGCTTTAAAATGGCTTCTTTCTAACATCAAACCAACTATTTTTATTTTTATTTTTTATTTTTATTCAGTTAGTTTTTGCTTTCTTTTGTTCACGTGTTGTTTTTAAGTGTTTAGTTACATTTTGCGTAAGCTATAACCGTTTTTTTTAACATATAGACCTCGGGATTAGTTTAATTTAAAAAAATTGACTTCAAACCATCATTACTCCAGATCAATTTTATTCTTAATTTAATTTTAAAAATTTGACTTAAACCATCGTTGTTTCTGATTATTTTTATTCTTAATGTACTCTTTTGCTCTATATATTTGAAATAGAGGTTAATAGAGATGAAAATGAATAGTAAAATAAAATCAGTTGGAGTCGTTTTAATTAATAAAGTAAATATAATGATATTTATTATCAAAATTAAATTCATTAATAATAATAATAATTTTACTATTAAAGTATATGGAGGTGTAATACTTTATTTTTTTTATTTTTTGGATTTGAATATGTAATCTGCTAAAAGATAATACATGTTATTAATTGTTATATTTATTGTTTAATTATTATTATAATTAGGAGAAAAAGATTATTAAAATTAAAAGAAGTTGCACATTTTAAACTATGGTGTAATAAAAATATTTGATCTGATTTTTTATATAGTTTTTATTGATTTAGTGGTCTTTTAATTAAACACTTTGTTAAGGATTTTAAATTATCTATGTAATATTTTATTTTAATGAAAGGTTTTTTTTAACTAGAGCAAAATATACATATAGAGGAGCATTTAAGAGAATGAATAAATTGCATTAAGTAGTATTTATAAATGAGTAGCTTTTAATAATAATATAATTTAAATATGGACTTAGTCAAATGTTAAATTAACATGTGAGACTCCCTTATTTGTAGGATTAGGGATATCCTCTAATTTAACTTAAAAGTTTAATAGGTTAATAAACCAAAAATTTAACAAAGTCTAGGATTAACTAGCACATATAATCCATCTATAAATAAAACATAACTTAAGCACTAATGAGAATCATTTCCATATTGTACATTGGTTCATCTCTATTATTAGAGGGGTGATCCTCATACATCCACAATAAGTTTTATGTCAATTATGATGGGCTCCCACCCACCATTGCCCTACTTAGGCTAAGGAGGCCTTTACCTCTAAAATGGCTAAAGCGAGTTGTAGGCATTCATTTTCCTAGCAGCAAGGATGGGGGAGGCTAGTTATGGTGCCTTGACTCTTTGTGCTCTTAAACAACTCAACCAATGCAATGGTTGTTGATGAGATTTTAGGTTGTTGGATTCATCAACCCTGACCATTATCCAACAACAATCTTGAATTGTCAATGGCATTGAGGATATCCAAGGAGATCTCCCCTTTTATTGTGAAAGGGTGGTGCTCCTTATGTAATTCAAGCCTTGTCAAATGCACCGTGAGATTATAGGGGAGAGGGGATTGCAACCAATGACATGAATCCAATGTAGTGCCCCACCTTTTGTCCATTTTGTTTCATACTATAGACTATATTAGATTATTGTATGAGCCATTTTTACTATATATGGAGATCAAGAGTGATATTAGTTGAGCAATAGTAAAAAGACTTATCACCATCTTAGCCATGTCAATTGGACGTAGCTCATGTATAATCTTCCGACGCATGTAGTATAATGTGATATGTGTGCCACTTATGGTAGAGCTAGTGAATATGTCATCTAGATGGCACAAGTGGTGCGAAGCGTGCCAATGTGATATTTATCGCATGAGTATGAGTTGCATTGTTCTATAGCCTACAACACTAATATGGTTATGTGATTATGTATTGACTCCACTAACATTAGTGTATGTGGAGTTTCATGCAAGCACCGTCAAGTCCCACATTAACATGGTCAAAGGATGGGAGCCACCATTATGATCCTTAGCCCCCAAGATTGAATCACAAACAATATATTAGAAATGCTCAATACTGCATCCAATATCAAAACCCTTGAGGTTGGCAAACACCGTAATTTGATCATTTTATAGAAGGATCAACTCATGTTCACTTACCTCTTCGAGTAGGTAAACTCCCAACGAAATAGGCTCCAATACAATAATATTCCAATACATGATTCACAAGGAGGACTCATCCTTATTTATAGATAGCTAGAAAACCCTAATCATAACCAAATGCTAACTATTTAGTGGGCCTTCTTTATTCAAGGATAACTATTTAGTGGGCCTCATTATGGGCCTAGGGGGCATTGAAGGCCACGAGAGACTTAAATAACAAAGGAGTCCTCTATGTGTGGAGAGGTTGAGTCGATCGTTGATTTTTCAACATTGAGATTTGGGTTTTACAGCACTAGGATTGGGCTCAGAGTGTGTGAAGGATATATGGCTTGGATGCTTAGATCTAACAAATATGTCAAGTGTGGTTGGATCTATTGTCTGGTTGTAGATCTACCAAGAAACGAGCATCAAGAGTCAGAGGAATGACAAGGCGAGAGGATGGGCATTAGTGTCGGGATAGCAACAATGAAAAAACAAATAACAGAGTTAGATGTAAATGGGCATACGACTGTAAGACCTGGTTAGGCATGTGTATCCCAAGTTTGAAATTTCATTCGTAAAGTCTAGACATAGACCTAGGTGATAGGGGGAGCATGTGGGATTTTGGGATACCCTGACTTTGAGGAATGTTTGGTTGGATTTGATCATGGGAAACCCCAAGTCAAGTTTAAAGGGTGAATGTTAGAATAAGCTTGACTCGGTGAAAGAGTCATAGTTGTTAGGTCAGCAATGGTGGTTTCAGACACATGGTATTGATGAACGATGGTATTGAGCGTGTGGGTTACATGTAATGAAAGCCTATAAAAGGGTGGTGATACTCCATTTTAATGTGTCAAAACCTGAGCGATGAAGGCTCACTTGGATGGCTTGGTTGAGTTTGGTCAAGGGAAATAATAGATCTATTGTTGGTTGTGTTGGACAACTAAGAGGGTGGGGGGTGAATCAGTTGTTACTGTGCTTGAACAATTATGCTTATTTTATACTCTTTGCAGAGCACTTAATGACAATCACAATAATGCATGGAGGTAAGTAATAGAACATTCGACATCAGTCACACATATGAAATATACAAAGACAGATATTTCCTGAGGAAACCCATAAAGGGTAAAAGCCTCTTCTTCTTGGTATGATAAGTAATCTTTACATTATGTATATTATCATACATATGAGCTCCAACTCATTGTGAGGCTACAACCTCTGTTTTGCAAGCTGCAACTTGCTGAGAGCACCAACTCTCTGTTTTCTCTAGCACCTACTAGAAGGAAGCACCAACTCCATGGTTTCTCTAGCACCCACTAGAAGGAAGCACCAACTCCCTGGTTTCTCTAGCACCCACTAGAAGGAAGCAACAACTCCCTAAGTGTTCCAGCACCAACTTCCAGTCACACAGGCACCAACCTGTATAACAAAGAACAATAGTTCTCCCTTGCACCACCCTGCCACCCTGGTTTCTCTGGCTGCAACCAGATGGAAGCTACAACTCCTTGTGTTCAAGCACCCACTTGAACCTCTGAGGACAACAGTCCTCCCTAGCACCTCCCTACCACCCTGGTATATTAAGTTTGTTGTATATAAATTTATCACAGTGATACAATATTTATCAATGGCTTACCGGTCTCATCACTGTTCTGCTACACTGTTCTGCTCTACCTGCATCAGTGTCTTCATGCATACCTTCCTTACACTTTATGTTCTTCTTCCTTTCATGCTCTATGCGCCATGTTCCTTCTATGCACCATTCCTCTTCTGTGCATTTCAGCTGCTGCACTCTTCCTCCTTCTACACACCTGAATCACTCTCAACAGCTTCCAATCTCTTCTCTGTTCTGCGTTTTAATTCTCTGTGTTCATCTTCTGCATCCTCTATTCACAATGCTTCTGCATGCTCTCCCCATGTTGAGTGCTCTGCCTGATCATCATTGCAACTCTTCAGCTTCTCTGGCGGTTAAACCCATGCGTCCATCATCATTGGGTGTTATGTCGAGATTCCTTAGCCTCTCCAGCAGTCGAGACTCTTCGTCTTCTCTGTCACAGTCGAGCTCATTCCCTCTGTTGCAGTTCCAGGCTCCAACGGTCTTACATCTGTCAATAGCCTCTATGAACAGTCTTCATGCCACTGGAAGATGCCTTGAGACTCTTCATCTTCTCTGGCGATCACCCTGAAGTCTCTTCGAGTCCTCTGGCAGAAACCATCAGTCGTTTCTAGCAGTTACACTGTGAACCTCCAAGAAAACCCATCAGCAATTGAATCGCCAACCGTCCAAGAGTTATGATTCAGTTCTACTAACTGAATCATAACTGATCGATTAACTATGAAGAGCAACAATATCCCTTCGATCATATTTCCAAGTATCCAACACCGTTGGATTACAAGCACAGGGTATCGCGTTGATTTCGCCATTTCGCATTTCGGCATTTTGACATTCCTGTGGTGAAGAGTCTCGACTCTTCATGTTACGATCACCGAAAAGGAGCTTAACTTAGTGCTAGCTCCTCCCTCTCACATGACCACTGACGGTGACCACAACCTACACCAAAAGGTGTTTTCGCATTTCGACATTTCTCATGTCGTGAATTCCTGTTGCGAGGCATCTCGACTCTCCAAGTCGCGATCTCCGAAATAGAGTTTAGTTGTTAGCACCTTCCTCCAACTCTCGACAATGTGACCACACCTATGACCACTTTGCTAATCATTTGAGCGCTTCGCTCTTTAGATCAACAATCCACGATCCGTGGTGATCGAGCGACTATCCTCCGCCCCAGAACTTTAGCTTTCGAAACTTTGGGGGAGAGTTGATGCTAAAACTCCCGAAACTAAATTCTTGGAATGACGTCACTCGATGACGAGTGGTGATCCGTGTGTCTGCCACGTGTCACTCAGAATTGTGATTTCTAGGTTCCTGAAATGCCAAATCAACTTGACACTTGTCCTTATATGAATGTGCCACGTGTCCTTTCTGACGTAGGCTGCCACCTGTCCTTGCTGACATGGTCTGCCACATTCACCTCCTGGGTCTGACGACCCAGATTTGTCCTTGATCCAACGACTAGGATTATTTCATGATTTCGCACATCGCGAGTTCGAGAGGTTAGGGAACCCCGTTCCTTTGATCTTTGATTTCCCGGTCTGCGAAACTCTGAACTGGAGTCTTTGTTGATGTGTCTGTTTTGGGATTTCGACATTTCGCATTTCGCAGCTTTGGGACTCCTGTGATGAAGAGTATCGACTCTTGACTCCTCCAACTCCCGATATCCGAAACTCCGAAATGGAGTCAGATCAACGGTCCACAATCTTGATGATTCGACGGTCCAGATCTTTTCGTGATTTCGCATGTCGCGAGTTTCTGCCGTGAGTTGCTTCCTTGACTCCTCCAACTCCCGGTATCTAAAACTCCGAAACGTCGTGGTTTCGCATTTCGTGATTTCATCATTCTTGTCATGAGTTTCCTCGACACCTCCAACTCCCGGTGTCTGAAACTCCAAAATGGAGTCAGATCAACGTATTTCGACGTTTCGCATTTCGTCGTTTTTTGCCGTGAGTTGCTTCCTTGACTCCTCCAACTCCCGGTATCTGAAACTCCAAAATGGAGTTTACGCTTCTGATCTTGCCATGCGATCATCGTTGCGCTGCTGGTCTTGCCACTTTCTCTTGTTCGTCATCGTCGGGCTGAGCTTGCCATCAATGACTATAAGCATGCTATCATTGTTGTTGTTCTTGCCTGTAGACATGTCATCGTTGTTGATGTTCTTTCCATCAATGACAAGCACTCTCTTGTTGTAAACATGCCAACAGGTTGGTTTTCCAGTAAGGGTTTTCCAGGGTAAATATCGTGTGATTTATGTGTGGTTGTTGCTATGATTTTAAATATTATTTTTCTCTCTCATTTTTATTTCCTAACAATTGGTATCAAAGTGATGCTTGACAATAATGAAAAGGTGAAGCCATGGGAGTTAGGTGCATGTGTGTAGAGGGCCTAAAGGTGAGTGATGAAGGCTCAATTGGCCAGTTTGTCTTGGAGTGTGCAAAGGATATATGGCTTGGATGCTTGGATCTGATGGATGGATATGTCAAGTGTGGTTGGATGTGTTGTCTGATTGTAAATCTACCAAGAAGCAAGCATCAAGAGTTGGACGAATGGCAAGGCAAGAGGATGGAGACATAAGTGTCGGGATAGAAACAATGAAAAATGAAATAAAAAATTGATGGAGTTGAATGTGAATGGGCATACCATTGTAAGACCTGGCTATGCATGCGTACCATGGGTTTGAAATTTCATCGATAAAGTCTAGACGTAGACCTAGGTGATAGGGGGAGCATGCAAGATTCCCAGATACCCTGAATTTGAGGGAGGTTGGGCCGAATTTGGTCATGGGAAACCCCAAGTTGAGTTTAAAGGGGGAATGTTAGGATAAACTTGATTGGGTGAAAGAGTTAAAATTGTTAGGTCAACAATGGTGGTTTCAGGCACATGGTATTGGTGACTCGTGGTATTGAGCTCATGGATTACATGTAATGAAAGCCTATAAAAGGTTGGTGATACTCCATCGTAATGTGTCAAGAGTTGAGTGGTGAAGGCTCACTTGGTCAAGGCTAGGACATTGGCTTGCTTGGTCGGATTTAGCCAAGGGAAATAATAGATCTTTTGTTGGCTAGTTTTTCTCGTAAGGGTTTTCCAGGGCAAATCTCGTGTGATTTAAGTGTACATGTTGCCATATTCATGTTATTTTTATCTCTCTCACATTTTTATTTCCCAACAACCTTTTTTTTTATTCTGACTTGGTCAGGGCCAAGAGGTTGGTCGAGTCAACCAAGTTTGACCAAGAGCAACAATAGATCTATTATTGGTTGGTTTTTCCCGTCAAAGTTTTCTAGGGTAAATCTCGTGTGATTTATGGGTGCATGTTGCTATATTCTTGTTATTTTTATCTCTCTCGTGTTTTTATTTTCTAACACATGTATGTCTCTTGTATATTATCCTTTCATGAAAGTATACAACTCGCCAATGATACAAATCTCCTTAATTTCTCACAAAGTTACCTAAACCTCCTTAACTTGCTGCAAAGTTGCCTCAAAGTCCTTTAAATCTCTTAACATTGTTATTTGATCCTCCCATTGCTTGTTTCTCAACATTTCCATTATTTGATTACATTGGGGTTTTGAGGCTGCAAATTTTAAATGGCTCCAACTTCCTCAATATTGATCAAAATTGCTATTATGACACCAATCTAGGAATGGCACAACCACTATGCTTCTAATGACATTGTTCTTGTTACAATTGGGTTAATAAACAAAAAATAACCACACGGTAAGAGTTTTCCTTGAGGGTTTTGAGACCCCAACTTCAAATGAGCATAACTTATGTGATACTTCATTGAATCTCTATTGTAACCCTAATTCAAAAATGTCATGGCCACTCGACTTCAAATGGCATTGGTTTTGTTGCAATATGGTTCATATATAGAGGGATAATAATGCGCAAGAATTTCCCTTGAGGTTTTTGAGGCCCCATCTCAAAATCAGTATAACTTCCACAATACTCCATCGAATCTATGTTATGACCCCGATTTTGAAATTTTTCAACCATTCCGCTTCTAATGGCACTGTATGGTTGTGATCTAGTGAATAGGCTAAGAGAAAGACCTTCCACAAATATAGATATAGACATAGAAAGAGCTTTGATGCCACTTGCATTAAACATTAGTAGATAAAAGATAAAACCCTTGAGCTTCAAAATAACAAAATACGTCCACACAAGAATAAAACCTAAGATTGTAGAGAAAACACTTAAGATAGGGTAACACCATCAATTACTCTTTATGGAATGAATCACTTTGGTACAATACAATCTCCAACATATCCAATACAATGATAAGCATGCGTATATATACTCTCTCACTAGTATTCCTAGGGGATTATGCCCACTACTCCTCATCATTACATTTATTTATATTATCCACCAACTACACAATGAGCCTATTTCTTACCCACCAACTACCTAATTGGTCCTATCTATTACCCACCAACTACTTGGTGGGCCTTATTTAATCAGGCAACATCACTTGTATTCAATGTTAACTACCCAGGGTACCTTATTTAATAATAACCAGTATAGTGGACCCATTCCACCTTATATTGAATAGCCATTGTACCTACATTTTTATTATTCTAATAGACCCTTCTATCCTCATTACACCCCTAGGGAGGATCCCACTAGCCAATCAACTATTCAAATAATATTATGTGAAAAAAGCATGCAAGTAGGAAGGGGTTCTAAATCAAGAGTGTTCATAAAACGTGACTCCTTTAATGATTGTCCCATTCATATATTATATATGTAGAAGTGTTTGTGACCACCTCCTTTTGATCAAGGTGTCATTGACCTAGAAGCTAGCCTTGTGAACAATAAGGGGGAAATATTATGTCTAAATTTGACAAATAAAAAATGCATGGTTAAGGGACTATTATTTTAATAAAGGATAACACCTTTTAAATTATAATTCAAGAAAGTGACATTTAGACATGTTAACGTTGAGACTATGAAATGGTACTTGTGTAAAAGAAAGTGAGATTAGTAAAATTGCCAAACGACACTTGTTTTACATGCAAACTGGTTAATGTGAATGGGACATTTGGGATACATGTGTCTCTTTGGGAAAAATGTAATAAAAAAAACATTTCCATCAACTATAAAATCAATATTAATTAGAGCTTAAAGGAGGAAGGTATCCAAATGCTAGCAAAATGGTCTTAGGGGATGATAGAATGCTAGAGAAAACTAGGGGATAATAACCTAATTACAGTTATAGTGTTGGCAAAATTTGTGGAGAAAGAGGGGTTTGGTTGATTCGTTTGTAGGATAGGATTATGTGTGAGCGACTAGCCCATGAAAGGTGTGATGACGCAGAACCACTACACAGGTGGTAACTTGGAACTTAAGTTCCATTGGTAGAGAGGAAAGTGATAGTGCAACATGCACTTTCCCACAGAGGAGGTCAACTTGAGGGAGCATTGAACCATGCCACCATTATTGAATTGTAAAATTTGTCAGATTTATTGTTTCATGATCTTGTTTCTAGCTTTCAGTGATGTTTAAAGGGAAAATGGTTGCGTACATTGTTTAATATTTTAAATTTCTTGTTAATTTTCCAACTAGGAAAGACAATTTAAGTGATTTATAATAATAATAAAATAGTGAGTTAGTGTTAGTACTCTTGTAACCAAAGGATGTGTTACCACTTAAACTAGCATCCAAGTGGAAAGTCCAACCACGGATGTGACCTTGGGGCAATGGATGGGAATTGCACCACTATTACCTTTGTACAATATCCCCTTCACTTTAGGCTAGCTTCCAAAGGCCACGAGGGGTGTCCCTAGTCTATTAATAATAGAGCTCAAGTAAATCTTCCTCGGTGAATTAATCTATGAGAGCTTATGATTTACTTCAATCATAAGCCATGTAAATATACAAGGATTCCAACAAGTAAGTGATTGGATGATTAAAGATAACACTTCAACAACAATAGAAAAAATGATAATCATCCACTTAAAGTATTATGAGTTAGAAGCTAATGGATTAATGCCAAATTTGATTATAGAGTATACAGGAAAGGATAAATTCATATTTGCATTAGTTTGATTAACATATCAAGAAAATGATACTTAAAAGAAGTGACTATGAAAAAGAGACCACTTCAAGTTAATTAAAACCATAAGAGATGCAATTGTCATGCACAAATTCACTATATGTGATGTGCTTTAAGTGCCATTCAGTTATGTGCTTGATTATGGACAAACTTAAGTCTATCCTTGACCTTCAAATATGTTTTACTTATGATTTATTGCAAAATTCCATATTTGAAGTTAGAAAGAAACCAATCTAAGAGTGATATTTTCAACCTTTAAGCAAAACGTCTTAGATATTTAACCAGGGTTTATAATATGCAATGAAATAGTAACCCAAGATTGCTTAGAATCAAGTTCACAACAAGAATATAAATGTAAACAAGCAAGAATTTGAAATAAAAGGTAAATTCCCCCCAGGGTTTATCAAGAGTAGCTTTAGAATTTACCAAGAAAATCTTTAAGTGAAAGATATGCAATTAATACCAATTTAGAGATGAATTTCATTGCTAGAAAAGAAGAATAAGCTTGTCACAACCTTATAGTAAATGAAATAGATGCTAAGTCCAGTTATAGATATTCTTGAGAAGCATAAACTCTAGACTCAGGGTTTTTGTAAATCTGTTTTTTCTTCATTTTTATGTAATTTCCAGATTTACATAAACATCAAAATCAACCCAAAGAAACATAAATAAACTTTTAAAGCGCAAATCTAAGGGGGGCAATTTGTCTCTTAGAGTTTTAAGATAAGAAATTAAGCTCAAAACCTAACTTGATCTAGTCTAGAAAGTGAATTAAGCAATTAACTTTATGCTCAACTATGAAAGAAATCTAACTGGTGATTTTCAATGCCTTATCTTAGATTTGCAACACTTTTACATAAGGGCAAAGTGAAAAAACCTAGGGATTCCCTAAGTCATGTGTCCTAATAGATCCACTCTAAGAACCCCCCCCCCTGTGTACCTACCCGAACGATAATTGACCTCAAAAGGATAGTTGGCAGAGCCATAAGAGCAGGGACTATCTTGAAATGGGGACTAAGAGGATGGTCCATGAAAAAACACAAAGGGTCTAGAGAAACCACCTAGATGAAAAAACACTTTACATATATCATCTAAGTTGGCCGAGTACAATACATCATATACAATGGTCACACTTTTGGATGATCATGATACAATAATACAAGTCATTGTGATGGCACATCTGATCATGGTACTCTAAGCTTTGACATCATCAAGATAGGAATAACATCTACTCATATGTTGTAACATATCTAGTGAAGAAAATGAGGTACAATTGAAGTGAAACTGAGGGGTAACAACTAGCTCCAACTCGAGGAGATGTGCTCTACGTGAGAGTGCATGATAACTACACAATATGCAAAACTTGTTAGTCATGAAACATTCTCACCAAATAGATGTCAAATTCATGGAGAGAGACAAAGACATGAGTGCCTTGTCCCTTCTCGATATAATAATAAATCAACGAGTGAAAGGAACATGTAAACCAATTAGTAGCATCATATATTAAAGGAAAATATATGACATGTGAGCATCATCTTACTTTTATTCTAAAACAAAATTAGAATGCAAAAATCAATAAAGTAAAAGACACACAAGTAAATATAATGTCCATGCTAAAGAGCTTATTCATTCTAACCTACTCTAACATATTAAACAAACATGTTAAGTAAAATAAAAAAATCCAATGCAACCATTAGATGAGTTCATCAATACCATGAAATTTACCTTCGTGCTTGGTCACAAACCAAGATAATGAAACATCAAGCATCAAGTAAACATATGCTAGAATTTCCTTCACTCCTTGGCAAAAACTAAAGTAGGCTCATGGTTATGCGAGAGAAGAACAAAGGCATGCCAAGGTTGACTTGTATTGTGGCAAGTTTCTTCAATGGGTTGATGTAATCATCTTTCTTGATACAAGTATAGGGAAACTAATTAATGTTACTCATCAAACCATCAAGCAAGAGGAGCATTGAGGGCAGCTCCAAACGAAATATACAAGAATATTGCTACCCCCCTTTTTTGTTTTTTATCATATCTATAGATGAAGCATGAGAAAACCAATCAGATTTGAAAAAATATGTAAATCCATGACTTAGGGTTGGATGCCCTTGCATATGAAGCTGAAAATCCATGTAATATACCCAAGATTAAACATGTTGTTGTCTACAAAATATTACACCCTCAAAAATCATATTATTGGATGGATTTATATGCATAAGAAAGGCATGAGTTGGGAACATTCATAACTGTAAAATTTATGTTGTCATTTAGCCATGAAACCCCCCTCCGTGCACTTGTAAATCGACCCTATTGGTGTGATCACATGGTTTTTCATGCGACACAAGATGAGTTTCATACTCCTTTATCATGTTTTGTTGTCCATAAGACCAAAAATCTGCAATCTTATCTTTAGAACCATAATCACATGTTTCATAAATGGGATCCTCATCAAAGTAAAAAAAAAATCTATCCCATTTATGTCTTTCAATATGGAGAAGAGAATCAATATTTTCAACTTCCTTGTTGTCATGTTCTTCATCAAATAAGAGTTTCTCCATTATATTTTCCTTTTCCAAATTATTAAAGGATGCATTATAAGACTCAAAAGTTTGGAAAGGAGTGTAATATATAAAACCATTGTTTTCATGCAGAGGAGAAGGGACAGATGCTTGGATGCTCTTGTCATCAAGTGTCTATCAAATTTCTCTTCATACATTAGAGCTTGAAATGAGTCATGACATGTTTCTTGATTTTCAATGGAAACATGAGAAGATTCTTCACTGATGTTTTCTTCTTGAGTGGATACCACAATACAAGGTGGTGACCTTTTAAATTTAATATTTGCATACCAATCATACAAATACCAAATATGTGAAGTCACCAATATACATTGAGAATTAAGAGAATTTGAGTTCATAAATCATTTTCTTATGTCTTGATTCAACTCAAATTCCAATCTATTGTTATATTTAAATCTTTTTAAATCTTTCTTTATGAGAATTACCTCTTGTAGTATATTTCTTAATTAAATTTTTTTAGGTGGAGTTTCCAGGTGAGATATTTAATTTAGCATTCAAAATATACTAATCAAAATACACATGCAAAAATATCCCCCATAAAATATGGGTGATCGACTTTATGTTGGGGAATGACACCAGAATGTTACTTCCTAAACTAGAATCCAAGTGGAAAGTCCAACCATGGATGCAACCTTGGGGCGACGGATGGGAATTGCACCATTGTCACCTCAATACATTATCCCCTTCACTTTAACCCAACTCCCAAAGGCTAAGGGGGGTGTCCCTGATCTATTAATAAGAGATCTTAAGTAAAACTTCCTTAGTGAATTAATCTATGAGAGCTTATGATTTAATTCAATGTGTGATTCCCACAAATATATATCCATGTAAAGATACAAGGATCCTAACAAGTAAGTGATTAAATGCTTTAAGATAACACTTCAATAACAATAACATAAATCACAATCATCCACTCAAAGTATTATGAGTTAGAAGCTAATGGATGAATGCCAAATCTGATTATAAAGTACACAAGAAAGGATAACTTCGTATTTGCATTAGTTTGATTAACATCTCAAGAAAATGATACTTATAAGGAATGACTATGAAAAGGAGACTGCTTCAAGTTAATTAAAACCACAAGAGATGAAACCATATAGCACAAATTGACTATATGTGATGTGCTTTAAGTGCCAATCAATTATGTGCTTCATTATGAACAAACTTAAGGCTATCATTAACCTTCAAATCTATTTTATTGATGATTTGTCATAGAATTCCATATTTGAAGTTAGAAAGAAACCAATCCAAGAGTAATATTTCCAACCTTTAAGCAAAACGTCTTGGATATTTAACTAGGGTTTAAGATATGAAAAGAAATAGTCACCCAAAATTGCTTAGAATCAAGTTCACAACAAGTATATCAATGTAAATGAGCAAGAACTTGAAATAAAAGGTAAATTTCCCTTAGGGTTTATTAAGATTAGCTTTAGAGTTTACTAAGAAATTCTCTAAGTGAAAGATATGCAATTAATACCAAGTTAGAGATGATTTTTACCACTAGAAAAGAAGAATAAGCTTGTCACAACCTTTTAATAAATGAAATAGATGTGAAGTCTAGTTATAGATATTCTTTAGAAGCATAAATTCTAGACTCGGGGTTTATATAAATATG
>ML876070.1:4591-18437 GCA_009831015.1 Picea engelmannii
TAAGATTCACTTAACTAGATAATCGATGATAAGATAAGGTTCTAACTAGAAGTAAAGTAGTAGACTACACATTAACTATGGGGGTCCTATATGGAACTTAGTAAGAATAAATCTATATGAGAAGTCTATATTTTTATTAATTAAAAGTAGTTATAAAATAGAGTTGGGACATAGTAAGGTGCTAGCTAAATAAGGGGTAGTCAAAATAAACATATTAATAGACTCAACATGTTTTAATCAAGTAAAGGTCCAATGGGACCAATATAACATAGGGTTTGTTATCATAGAAGACGTGCAAAAGTTGTTTCATAATTTTTTTCCTTATATTGAGAATGACCATAAGTTTGGAACAAAGTTTCTTAAAGGGTGGGTGTATGCAACACCCCATATTTTGACCTTAGATAGTTAGAAATTTTATTTTACTCATCTTAGTAATCCATTCCTTAGTAACTAGTTGGACTTATTTACACTGATATAGACATTTGAGATGTGTATATTTGGACCCATTTATGTGTTTCATGGTGATATTTATTTGCTATATGTTCATAAGGATGATAGTTATGAGAATTATTCAATCATGCAAATTTAAGTGTGGAATTTTCATATATGGGTACTAGTTCAGGTTATGTTGTAAATGTATAACACATGCAAGGCATGATAAAAATAAACACACTTTTCTTAATTAACGTCAATACAAATATGGATTCTTATATGGAATTGTGATGTATATGCATGGATATGAGTTATTTGTGAACTAACCTATAGGTTGATGACCTATGTGATAGTCAAATGACTATAGTGTTGAGGTAACTTGGATTTCGTAGACATCAAGAAGATAACATATGATACAAGTTGTACTTATTAATTAATTTTTGTTTCAAAATATTGCTATGATATGTGGTAAGTGTGGTTTTGACAGGACTCACAACTTGCCCAAAGTGGTTTTTTTATGACGTGACTCTAAGAACAATAGTTTCACAATATGGATTGATGCAAGGTGTTTAACCTAGATTTATGAGGAGGGGTGGAGGTATTTCCCACCATTTATCCTCTGAAACCTAGAGTTGTGGGAGGGTTGTGTGAGTGATGCTCCACTAGACATGTGATGGGGACTGCTGGTTTCCTGTTGGGGAAGCTTGGTCAAGATGTATGACACTTCAACGTACAGGTTCTATCTTGATTTAGGTCAATATAGTTGACACTCCAGGTTAGTCCAATAGACGAAAGGATAGGATGGAATATAGAAGTAGGTTAGGAAGGAAGGATGCTTCTATGATAGTTGAGATTAATAATTAAGGATTATATATTCCATTATTGTTTACTCACTTGGTTCCTACCATATTTAAATCCCTATTTTGATTCCCTTTCGATATTTTAAGTGTCATAATGGGTTATTGCTGAATTATTGTAATTTTGTTCATTAAGATTACTAAAAGATGCATTTATTTGATCAGTTGCCATGCATGCCTTGGTGTGATCATATAGGAACTATGCACTAGAGGCAGTGATTGTTTATCATTAGTACATCCATAAGATATATGTCTTCTAGCTACGTACACATACTCTACAGATGTACACTAGTACAATTAATTAATGTATTAATTATTAAATTATAGTATTAACTATTTAATTGAATGATTTAATGAATATGTAAATTATATTGCATACAGAAATATCTAGAGAATTAAATACCTTATTTGACTTGATTGATGGTTGGTATGATGAATTAAATGAGCATGGTGGGTTGTCATGTACATTTTGGGGAAAAATGCCAAATTTCATTTATTAGCTAGCATGAGAAGAAAGACTTTGCATTTTATTTATTGTTGTTTTATCTGAAAGTCATTTATATTTTAGTTTTATTTTAAACTTTTCCCAAAAATGTAGATAAGGGAGGTTGATGGCTAATAATGAGGGTGGTTGAGGAGACTTGGGGAAGGGGAAATGGAAACTTGATAAATAGGAGAGGAGGTTGAGAGGTTGCAAAATTCTTGGAAGATATATTCTTGTGATATTTTTCTTTGAGCATATGTGCTTTGTTTTTCTTGGAGTCATGGGCATGAAGGGACAAGAAACTAAAAGGTTTCTTGGACCTAGGAAGCCGACTAGGCTCCTAGTTGGATAGGAGGATTCCGTTGTTTCCCTCTAGGAAAGTGGAAAGAAGAAATTCTTGGAGGCATCTTCCTACTAGTGGCATGACTACATTGCAAATGGTCATCTTCGACATAATAGGTAGGAGGTGTTACATTTGGACTACATTGTAATGGCCATCTTCGACATACTAGGGAGGAGGTATTTTACTTGGTATATTTTTTTATGTTTTTTTTTAAATAATTTAATTGTAAAGTTAACTTCTTATTTATCTCATGCTCTTATTTATATTCGTATATTTGGATTCAAACTTGGAATATTTAGCATTGAAAAAATTGAAAAATGGTTATGAATATGTTGTAGGTTATTTCATCCATGAAAGAAGAAAAAATTGTTTACACTTAATTCATTTGTTTTAAACTATCATATATTATTTAGTATCATCCCTTGGTTAGGTGTTACAAACTTGGGAATGAATCGCCTCCAATACTGGATTGCACCTAAGAAGTTTCAAACTTCGGTTACACTTTTTGTCTTAGGCCAATTTACAATTACATCAACTTTGGAAGTGTCAATTTTCAATTGTCCTCCTCCTACAATATGACCTAAGTATTCATGTGCAGTCTTGCCAAATTCACATTTAGACAATTTTACATATAACTTTTCCCTTTGAAAAGTATCCAATACTTTCTTTACATTCCTCACATGCTCATCCCAAGTCCTACTAAAAACAAGAATGTCGTATAAATATAAAATCACAAATTCATCTATGAAAGGCTTGAATACATCAATCATCACACGCATGAAATTTTTCGGAGCATTATAAGACCCAAACCACATAACCAACCACTCAAACAATCCCTGTTTGGTTTTAAATGCAGTTTTCCATGCATCCTTTTCTGCGACTCTTATTTGATGATATCCACTACACAAATCCAACTTAGTGAAATAGACAACATTCTTCAATTGATCAAGTAAATCATCTATGCGAGGAATAGGGTATCTATTTTTCACCATGATTTTATTTAAGGCCCGATAATCGACACATATTCTCCATGTGTCGTCTTTCTTTGGAACCATCACGATGGGAGAACCACAAGGATATGAACTAGGCCTGATGACCCCTTGATCCGATAATCCCTGTACCTTCTTCTTGATTTATGTCATCTCCACAACTGACATCCTGCATATGCCCATATTAGGAAGAGGAGAATCCTGCTGAAGATGGATTTCCCTCTTAGGAGGTAATCCATCTGGTTCCTAAAAAATATCATCATACTTAGAAAAAGTATCAATTAATTCATTTTTATGAGATGGATCACACCCTTGGAAAGTGTTAGATGTCCCGTCATCTTTCTCTCTGACGACCATGAGTACATATATCTTATTATTTTTTATAAGTCTTTTCATTTGACCTACACTAACAATTGTTGTATTTACCCTCATGTTGTGAGCTCTAAGAATATATTGCACTACCCCTTTAGTAATGTGGTATTTGTTCTCATGATGAAATAAGACTGTTTTTCTATCATAAAGATAAGGACTTCCCAACACTATGCCACATACATCAAGTGGTACAACATCCAAATACACTTCATCAATCAATTTTGAAGCAATAGAAAATATGACCCTACATTGTTTGGTGACATTAAGTTTTTCTTTGTCACATACCCAACCAACAGAATAAGGTTTCGGATTTGGTTCCGTTTCAAGACCCATTTTCTTGACAAATGCTTCAGATATTAAGTTTACTTGGGAAACCAGATCAAATAATGTATCTATCTTATTATGTGTAGATACACCTCTTATGTGAAATAATTCATTCCTCTTTCATTCATCAACATAAGATTCATCATTGGAACTAGAACTAGCATGAAGAGAATATTTACCTTGTACTCCAACCATTGTGATATTTCGTTCATCTCCTGAATTGAAACCAAGATCTTGTTGTACCATAGCAACGATCTTTCTGTTCCCCTTTCCACCGAATTATTTCACTTTCTTTTATGGATGCAGTTTCCAATAGTTTTCTTCATCGTGACCACTCTTCATGCCATGAGTGCAAGATGGTTTTCCTCCTTCTATTGTCACTGTAGGGGTCTTCTTGTCCTTCCTTTTAAACTTCTTAAAAGTATTCTGTGGGAAATTGGAAGGTTTCTTTGTGGGATCTTCTTGATCATGTTTCCCCATGTTCTCAAGGTGAGTGGCTTGCACACAAACTTCATCAAGACTAGTGGGGTTAAACAAGAGAAAAGTATGTCGAATATAACTATGAAATACACCAATATACTTCATTAAAGTCTCATAAGAATCCAAAGAAATGTTAAATGAAAGAGATTTCTTCCTAAATTCTTTTGTGAAACTTTGTACGGTTTGTTCTTTACTTTGCCTTAAATTTTTCCATTTCATCATTTCTTTATGTAAATATCCTAATGGATAAAATTGCTTCCTTATCGTTGATTTAAATTTCAACCATGAGGAAAGAATGTAATGGACCTCAATTTTGTCATAAAAAAAAAATATTCTTCTAAGGGTCATTAAGCTCTAAACCTGTAAAATTGATTTATAATATGAGAAATATCCTTTCATTCCTATTGTTAAACCGTGATACCCTGTGTATTTAGTTTCTCTTTCCTAACATTACAGAACCATAATCTGGCATTTTCTTTTCAACATTCGTTTAAATCATACTAGCTTTAGTAAATGGTTATAAGTTTATACTTGGTAATAAAATGGAAAATAAACATAGGATTAGGACTTATGACCCTAGCATCTTCTTTAAAACATACTTACATATACGCGTGTAATCCTAAACTCCAAGACCCTGAATAAACTTTATACGCATAGTAATGGGATTCAAAATTAATTGCTTTATAGTTAGATTTAATTGGTTGGATTTTTCATGGATGTCCAAGGGCTTCAATGGATTCCTCGAAAATTCTTTGGTTAACTGAGTGTCTTTCCATGACAATGCAGCCTAACAATATCCCTAGTTAGAAACAAACCCTAAGCTAACAGTAGATTAAAACTTACCGGATTTAAGTGAAGTCTAACCACCAGTGTTAACTGGACTAGTAGTAACTAGAGCTTGATATTTTCCAAAACGTAGGTTTCGAGGAGACCCATCCTTGTCCTCATAAATACATTAAATATGACAAGAGGTGTTGACAGCTGGGAGTTAAACTCTGACCGACCATTAGTGGAGGTGGATGAGGAATGAGAGCCAACCTTGTACCCTCATCCAACCCAAGCATGCTAAATCACTCATGTCACATGGCGCATTTCATGTTGTACCCACCGCATTCAATATATGTGGAGTTCATGTTTTAGGGTAACATTAGTTGTTCGTTGTCATTTTTGTGCAAGCCTGTTCCAATATGGGCTCTACATTTCCCCCTTGTTTTCTTGACTTCACTCTACGTGGGGAGTATGGTGGCTTGGAGCGCCTCTCGAGACTATTCCTGCTATCGATAAGTGGCCATTCTATTGTATAATTTTTACTTAGACATTCTGCAAGTTATTTTTCATCTTTTTATGGATTACAATTATTTGTATTCTCTTCCAACTCATTTCACGCAGGTAGTATCTTGCCCGTAGGTCCTTTTTTTTAATATCCTCCTCCACTCGTTTTTCTCATTCATTGAATTTCTCTCTGTACTATCCCATACTGTGATTCATCGGGATTGTGGTCGGAAGTTTGTTTTGGTTAGGGTCTTGTTAGTGCCTGTATGCTATATCTATTTCATGACACTAGAATCTCTCTGGAAAGTAGTTTTCTATCCTAGTTGAGTATATGGAAAAAAAAGGGTTTTACTTTGGTTTCTCTGTTTTCCCAAACTACTCGATGAATTCTTAAGACTGTAATTTTCTTATTTGAGAGTCTCCTAGAAAAATAATAGTCGACCTAACCCTTAAACAAGGCTTATACCCTAACTGTAACTAAAGAGGATCAGGTACCCTCTCTTCGTTCCCACTTACTCATTATCCAGACGTATTAAAAAGGCATGCGCGTCTGGTGTTTTCAGCATCGTATTGACCCTGCATTCTCTTTCCTAAACTTATTCATAGAGTGTTATATGGATTATTGGTACTTTTTATTTTCCCTTTATATATTTTGAATTAAACATTGGGTTTATGCTTATCATACGATTTATATATGTAACCAACATTCGTGTATTTGTTCTCTTTACTGTTTTCTTTGATTAATCATTGATTCTTGTCACTAATGGTGGGCCCCTCTGAATTGTGAGGGTAGCCATCAGAGAGATTTGGGATCCTCTTTCCCTTTCGGTCTGGATGGTACGCAGTTTGTCGCAACAGAGAAGGGTGTCGAATCCCTCCAACTAAAGTTAAGTGTTACTTTGGCTATTTCTTCCTATTTTTATTTAATCCTCTTATTTCTCTTGGGCAAGTTGTAAAGGTTTTGTCACAATATGTGCAGGGGTTTTCGGCCACGCGAATACATGGAGGACAACCTTTGTCATCCACTTAGGAGGTATTTGGGTTCCATTCTGCTCTCTCAAGAAGCTTAGGTGAATTAGGGTAGAAAGAAAAGTTAACTCTTTGTTGTAGAGATTAATCGTTTTTATGTTGGAAGTTACCTCTGTTATTTATTTTCACAGGCCAATAGAAGGGTCGAAAAACTGTAAGCTTGGCCAAAAGGGATCAAATCCGATTTCTTTTACTATGTCCTAACTCGACATTATTGGAAGGGAAAGACGATTTACAATTTTATTCATTCCATCCTGGAATTAAATGAGATCACGACTAAAGTGTTACTTATCCTTTTCATTCCCATAACTTTACTTTCAATCTTTATCATCGTAGGTCTGTTGAGCATTTCAATTGCTTAAATTTCTTTCATTTAATTATCAATCAGGGATGCTCATAAGCTTCTGATGATACCAACAAAATATATGCAGGAGTAGGCATCTAATTCTAATCTAAGAAAATTCAATAAAATCCTAACTCTTTCATTCCACTTAATAAGACTTAGTTGTTGTAGGAAAGAAAACACTAGCTCTCTTATAGGAGGTCCTCTCATGATGTTTCACAAAACCTATCAACAATCAATATCATCAAGTAAACACTCATGCATTGAAAATAAATACACTTTAAAAGGCTTAGTTGTTGTAGGCATGAAAACAATAGCTCCCTTACAGGAGGTCTTCTCGTAATGTTTTAAATAACCTATCAACAATCAAGATCATCAAATAATTCTAATAAAAACAATAAAGCATATAAACCTATTCAAAGCATTAGAACAAGAAGAAAATGCTACTATGATCTATTTGGAGCTAGTTCAATTCTCCCAAGAACAAAGTAACACATAAACTAAAGAATTTTAAATCTAAACTAGAGAATGGAAACTGATGTCAAAATAAAGCTTGATTCTTATTCCAACATAAGTTGGACACAATGCTCCATGAGTCCTCCCTTTGAAATGGTAGAGGCACTCCTATTTATACAAAAATTTAAGATAACTTAGATCCTCAAATATCTCCTAGATCCACAGATGTCTCATTTGGTTACAACCATGTGCACACACCTATCAAGTGATATCTCTACAAATCCTCTCACAAATATCTCTTTCATGATTACTCCATCCAAGATACTTGAGTAAATCTCCAAATCTTCATCAAATCTTCAAAGGGTTGAAGAGGAAATTCGAATTTGAGGCTTGATGGTCAAATTTGACTTGGTTGGAGTCTTCAAATACACCTATAAACATCATGAAACTCATCCCACTTTCATATATAAGTGTTAACATGTCATTTTTCCAATATTTAATCATAAATTCACTCAAAAACACTAAAATAGATGCATTGGAAAATAATATGTCTAAAACCCATGTGATCATTAAAATGGTTTAATGTAAGTGTATGGGAAAGAGGAATATGGTTAAAACTAAAGTGAAAGTGAATTGAAAGTGAAGTGAAAGGTTGGTAAAAAGATGGTACTTTGGTGACCCAACATACCCCCCAACTGAAGGTGTTGCATGTCCTCATGCAACCTTGCATTGAATTTCCTGAATTGTGTGATGGAGCCTTCTTTTTTTGAAAGATATCTAAGTGGCAACTGCTTTTTTTGGTTGCTTCTTGTGTAACAACCATAATTATTTCCTTATGTAACAACACGTTTTTTTCTTGCTTATGGTTGGTTCTTGTGTGACAACCAAAAGTATTTTTTGTATGTAGCAACATTTCTTCTTCTTGATCATGGTTGGTTATTGTGTGACAACCATAAATATTGTAAGTGTTGGTTCTTGTGTGACAACACTTTCATTTTTCTTTTTCTTGCTATAACAAAGAATAGACTTGAAATTTCAATCATATGAATGCATTCAACATGATGATTCATTAATGTGTGTATTAACCATTCAATCCTTTTAGTCTTATTCAATAATGTGCGTTGAAGTATGTTAAAGGCATAGAATCCATCCTCCTCATGGTAGATTTTCTTTGGAATATGTGTTTCATATGCAAATCAATGATGCATTTTAGGAAATCAATGAAGGTGCTTTATAAAAGCAACAATAATCAGTTGGGAAAAACATGTTGGTCACATCATATGAAGTTATAAAAGATGTAATATAGGATAAATGAATGGCATATGATGAATATCCCCCCCAAACTATATATGTTTTCCATCCTTGGAAAAATTTTAGCAAATAGGAAAGGGCAGTTGTGAATGGGAAATTTTCCAAATACTTGTCTTTTAGCATTTAAGGAATTATTGATTAAAGATTGGAAAACAACATAACTTCACCTACCTGAGAAGATCATTCACTATGCATCTGAGAGATATTTGTATGGATGGAATCTTTTGGATGCTACTATTGGATCATGGATCTTTGGAGTGAAAATAATCTGATCTGCTTGGGTGTATGAACATAGAATGAGATCTGAAATTGGTACATTTGTACCGTCTTATTGTTGGAACTAAGTTGCTGGTGCTGAAATATGGAGTTGAATATTTGATTTACTAGAACACTATTGCAAGATGCTATGAGTGTCATGGAACCATATAGTCTTCATTCATATCCGCATCGTGGCATAATTCTTATCTATGTGAATAAATTTTGTTGATGTCGAACATAGAAATAAATTGTCAGATTACCAACCATTAATGAATGTTGTTAACCAACACGAGACTACTCACCATTAATGTCAATGAGAGTCAAGATGCTCAAGTACATCTTACTAGGTACGAATAAATGTGTCACACGTCGAGTCACCTAGATGATCCGACAAACAGGGGACATTGATGTATTCCCATTGTTTATTGGCCAAAGAACTTGCCATTAAGGCATACAAGCCTCAAGGTACTGAAAAGGTCTCTAGTCTCAATCCCAGATGATGTGTTGTTGTCGATGGGCCAAGACTTATCAGAAGGAGGGCCATATGAAATCCCCCATCATCTAACGTGAGTACAGAGTTATGATTTAGAGGACCATAGATGAAAGATCAAGCAGGATTTATTTGGCAAAAGAAAAATGACAAGGTGGTAACTAAGCTTGGTAAGTGAGCTAAGTGACTTTATTCATGGGTTAAGGGTGAGTGAAAGTGAGGTAGAAAAGTATGAAACTTGCAAAGGGGTTGAAGCCACAAGCTAGTAGTGATAGGAAGATGACAAGTTTAGGATTGACTTCAACATGTTAGGCTCAATGGAAAGAAAATGAATCATCACATAATGACTCTGAGAGACTTCTTTTGATAGCAATGGTATGATGGATATTGTCTGAAATATAATGATATTGACTTCTTCATGATTTCATTGGGACATGCTTTTCTCAAGAGTATATGGTCTTTGAAACCCACTAGTGCATAAATTGGTCTTCTTCATCATCCCGGAACCTGCAAAAAAACTTAGCATTGACTTGCAATAAAACATGAGTTTATCAAAGAATAGAAGTGATCAGTCTTTCTTCATTTGATACATACGCAAAAATTCACAATTAATGTTAAATAGAACAAATCCAAGGAAAATAAATAAAATGAAATGCACTTTTTACCTGTCGGGAAGTGGTGCACCTTGGACTACCCGTTAGTGTTTCTTTGATAACTTCTCGGTTTGATGTTCAATTTCAGTGATTCAAAATCCAAATCAAAATATTAGAATCATTTTTCAATGATATGATGTTCTTAAGAATTTTTCAAAGTCTATTGGCTATAAAATCAAAAAAAAAAAATGACCAAAACAAATTGATATCCTCAAATGCTGGTGGAAATGCCTTCATGACATAGAGCTCATTGAGAGTTTTCCAACTACATTAATGGAGAGGTTGAAGCCCTCTATTTCCAATTGAGGCCAAAGTCAGATCGACACTTGGAATAATTTGATTGGATTTATTAAATAGAGTGGGATTAGTTTTTTTATTTTTTTATTTTTATTTTTTAATTTAAGTTGTTTGATAAGTGCTTTAAAAGGAGGCCCAATTGAGATTGAACCTGTGACCTCTTATTGACAATTCCATCTCCTCCAACACATATTATTATGTCCAGAAAAGCATGGAAATTGAACAAAGAAACCAAAGCTTGAGCATATCTTGGGCCATTTGTCTCCACTTCATAGCCTGAAGTACGCCGTTCTCGTAAACTCCATCTAGAACCAAAAATTTATCATGACCAAAAACTCTGACCATCCACCACACATGAACAATCATCATAAATAATCATTTTATCGTTATTTTCAATTCCAAGAGAAGATATTGCAGCTGCAAATGCTTTCTCGGATGGTAGCATATGTGGAAGATTTGAAGTTTGGTCTGATATTTTGTCCACATCAAAGAATATTGCACCAGTAATATGGACATCCTAAAATTATTGTAGTGGGTTTCTCTGCTTATTTGGGGTGTACTAAGATGCATCCACAACCTTGACATCGAGTTGCCATTGAGCCACGCATTACTTGTTTTTGTAATCATCAAAGTGTTTGTATTCAATTGAAATTTGTTTGTAATCGCCCAAAAATATCAATGGTCTACGGATAAATTTTCCAACCTGCCACCACATAAACCATTATTTTACCATCACTTCAAATCTCAGATCAAATGATGCATGATTGATTATTTGTTTATTGCCGATTTAAAAATATGGAAATGCAGAAGCCAAAACTTGCAAATTGGGTTCCCTGTTGCACTGCAGGTCTGAATTTTGTAAAATGGGCACATTATTAATGATTAGATATGGGATGGAAGTAATTTTATTTAACATTGAATTCTTGACAGTTGTCGAAAAATAATGGCGCATCGGTTGGGATTAAACCCGAGATCTCCACACACATAACAAACACATGTCCTATGGTTAATTGCCACCAGAGAGTTTTATTTGAGTTGAAATTTTGTACGAGCCTGGATAATGGGAAAAGATCATGGATCTAAAAAACCAACTTACCACCATTCAAATCAACATTTTACCACCGCACCATGTCGAGACTTGGTACAGTGCGCGCAAACAAAATGTTTTATTGCAGGTTTAAAGATTGGAAATACCAAAGGCCGAAGCCCGAGTAATGGATTGATCTTGCAACCAGTCATAAACCAAACAGAGTGATATCAGGTCACCCCCCTCCAGTAGGTGCTTGATGTTAGCGACGTCCTTCTCGCAGTCCTGAGTGAGCCATACAATTTTAATGGGCGAGATAATCTCTGAGAACCAGCTAATGTTGTACGTGACAACACTAACTTTCCTTCCCAGGGCCATGACAACGATCACAGGATCCAACAACGATATGTGATTGTATACGAATAGCATGCCCCGCTCACCTTTCTTCTTTGGGGCCGGTGGAGGCGTTCCCTTAACGACCAACTTGATTCCCCATTATCTTGTAGGATATTTTCACGTATTTCTCTGGGATGGGAATGTTGCCTAAGATTCGAATCTGAGCCAAAAAGAAGCCTATGGGCAGCCATAGAAAGGTGAGAAGGGCGACCCTGGGGTTTAGTCTCTGTACCAAACGCTCATCATGGAAGATGATTGGGCTGATTAGTTTGTTTGTGGGAACTTCCTCCACCTTCATCTTGGGCACCATGTACCCCTCCTTGCAGAAGGACATGAAAGGATGATCTGTCTCTCGATCCCCAAGGCCAAGCTCAGGAAATTTACCATTGAATTTTTCTTCCACCACTGCCTTCTTCAGTCAATACACTGAAATCCAGAATTGAGTTTTATTGCAGGTATGAAGTATGGAAATGGGAAGGCTGAAGCCCAAAAATGCAAATCGGAGCCAAATCCTGAACTACGATTGAAGGATTTATATGCCAGCGACCACACCATTGAACTCGAGCCTGCGACTTATGTGTTTTTCCTCAAGCATCATAGAAGGGTTTATTTAAAAATTGCGTAGGGTTCCATTTATAAATTGTGTTATTGACTATATACATTTTCCAATTCACAAGGTCCGATTGATATATGGTTTGCCGATGGTTTTATTTTGAACATTTTATTTATTTTTTAGTTATGTATTATATTTGACTTTTTCTTTTTTTTATATATGTTTTCTATGAGATGGGGAATTTATGAAGAAACCTAAGACGATGAAGTTGAATTTGGAAACGAAAAATTGATATAACTTTAGCATCATCACTAATTTTAGATCAACTCCAAAAACATCCTAGACTCATCATTTGTTTTTGATTTTTTTTTTTTTTAAATATGCAATTTATTAATGAAATTTTGTTGCAAAAATGTTGGAAATAATCAAATCAAGATAGACATTCAGGGCTAACCTATTTCCAATTTCTCCTTTCTGATCTTCCAGATCACAACAAGGCGCAAGAAGAGAGCATACTTAGGAACTTGGCGATGCTTAAAATATTTGAAATCTGCAACTTGAAAAGCATATGAAAAAAATGTTACCTCTTATGCATACCTCAATTTCTTAGCTCTTGAAACTCCACTTCTTTTCCTCCTTGATGCATGTCCCTTTTTCCTATAGATCTTCCTTAATTTGTCATTTGTGATCTTCGCTTCCGCTCCTTGTTCTCAATCATTTGTTTTATTGCAAATCTTTCCTGCCAAGGGTTAGTAGATGGATGGTTCTTATTGCACCACAAAACATCAAATTTATCCTAAAAACTATAAAAGTTTATTTTTTATTTTTCCTATTTATCTAAAAAATATTTTTATTTTTTATTTTTGAAGTATATTCATGCTTCCAATGAAGCCATTTACGGATTAGAATTTTTGAAATGATCATATCCTAACTTGAAAAATGTACTTGATTGTTTGTAAGGATATGTGAAATCGACTTGACCTTTCGATTTGCCGCAAGGATCTCTTGAAGAATTGATGAATATTGAGGCGTAACCACTTCTTGATACCATTCCTCAATGTAGTCTTTGGGATGCATTCTAGATCCTTTGTCCATAAATGGTTAGTAAAAATAAAAACAAATAAAACACACCCTAAACTGAAAGACAGATCCTATGCCTACTCCTTTAGCACCATCCCCAGCAATGGCGCCAAAATGTTGGGCAATTCAATTGCTTAAATTTCTTTCATTTAATTATCAACCAGGGATGTTCATAAGCTTGTGATGATTCCAACAAAATATATGCAGGAGTAGGCATCTAACTCTAATCTAAGAAAATTCAATCAAATCCTAACTCTTTCATTCCACTTAATAAGACTTAGTTGTTGTAGGAAAGAAAACACTGGCTCCCTTACAGGAGATCCTCTCATGATGTTTAACAAAACCTATCAACAATCAAGATCATCAAGTAAACAATCATGCATTGAAAATAAATACACTT
>ML876072.1:7942-18436 GCA_009831015.1 Picea engelmannii
TGGCATTATCATTGAAATTTATGATCATATTGACATCGCATTGAGAGCTCCTCATGTTTAATGGAATGTTTTTATCTTGTAAGGTCATTATAATTTCGGTAGTTGTAGCATATAAGAGGTATTGAAATTGTAAAATCATGGTCATGAAATGTGATGTAAATGAAAGATGGTTAATATTTCATGATAGTGTTATCGTAATTTTTATTGTTGTTAATAACAATATGGTGCAATAACCTTGACTTACATACAATAAATTACTCTGAGTTAGTAAATTAAGGTGGTTGTTCATTTAAACAATGTTGAACTTGGGTTTCATTGTCAGAGTCCTTTAGTCACGCGCCTTCCGTAAGGGGCGTAATTGTTCTTCTGGTTTATGTCGTACTTGATAGTATTCAGTTGGTCGCTTGGTCGGTTGTGTCGGGCAGGATATATACACCTCTTGTAGCTTAGTATATATGTCTATGTGTATTTCCGGTGTAAGGAATCCAGTGTCGTATCAAGAGTCTCGGGCTGTTTAAAGGCACAGTTTCCACTCTTGCGACACACCTGACAGAGATTACTAGTTTCTACCTGAGCAGTCGGTCAGGAGCCTGTCTAATCTTCTTTCGAGAAGACATAAGACTAAAAGCCTTTCTTTTCTGTGTAGAAATAGTAAACTCTACAGTTGGATTCTTCCATCTGTGACGGTACTGTACTTAACACCTGGTGTCATTTTCTGCTTACAGTTGCTAGTTGTACACCTTATGTCTAGGGTCGTTTATTGCTTGTGGTCACTGTGATATGTCGGGGTCGTCTTGTTGTGTTCGTCTTACTTGCGTCTTGTTCTAGGTCGGGTTACTAGTTTATGCCTGAGCAGTCGGCCAGGAGCCTGTCTAATCTTCTTTCGAGAAGACATAAGACTAAACGCCCTTCTTTCCTGTGAAGAAATAGTAACCCTAACACCATGGATTCTTCCCTCTGTGTTCTTACTGTGCATCCCCAGTATGTCTTAATGTTTGTGTTGTGCGCCTTATGCCTATGGTCGTATATTGTTGCAGTTACTCATTGTGTTCCTTCAGTATTCTTGTGCTGAACATCGTGGTTGCATCTTGTTGGTTGTCAGGTGGTGACGTAGAGTCAAGTGTGTTTGTTACTTCTACACGCGCGCACACACCTTTAACAAAAAAAATAAAATAAAATAAATGCACCTGTTCTTAGAGTAGTTGTCGTAATGAGGAGGACGTTACATATGGTATCAGAGTGGGTTCGACCTGCGACTTGGGATTCGCTACGGCTTCTGTTGACATGATTATATTTGATTGTTCTGTTGTTGATTGAGTTGATTGTGTGTGTGCAGGTAATCATGGTTAGAGGACGTCGTGAAGGCAGACGACGGGGTGCTAGGGGAGGAGGCGTGACACCTCCAGCAACATCCACGCCTGAGGGGTCTAACCCCCAGGGAGGCGAGCAGGTTCTTGGAAAGGATCAGATCACAGTTGTCGATGTCATGGGGATGATGAGATCTTTTCAGCGCATGTCCGAGGTGTTGATCAGTCGCTTGGACAAAGATGAGGCTAGGGCACTGGCACCTGCTGAGGTTCCTCCATGTGCACCGACCGTTACAGGTAGCATTCACCGTGAACTCGAGAAGGTAAAATTTCCCGAGTTCTTTGGTGCCCCGGATGGCGTAGCCACCGAGGCATGGTTGGAGAATATGGCGATGTGATTCGCACTTCGCGATTATATCTCCAACATGAAGGTCCACATGGCGGTCTTTCAACTGAAGGGGAGCGCTCTTCTATGGTGGAAGACGCTCCTGCCACAGCTAAACATGGTCGTTGAAGACGTGTCATGGGAACTGTTCGAGGAACGGTTCTGAGAGAGGTATCTTTCTGAGGAATTCATTGAGTGTCAGCTCAATGAGTTCAACGCATTACGACAGGGAGGTTGTACAATGCCCGAGTAAGAGGCACGTTTTATGGAGCTGCTCCGGTATGCTCCGCACCTGAACACTGAGAAGCTCAAGGTCAATAGGTTCGTGTTTGGCCTTAACGGCAGCCTGCGTGCAAAGGTTAGGATTCTAATGCCTCAAACCTTGCACGACGTTGTCCAAAAGGCCCTCATAGCAGAGGAGGAGCTTAACAGCGGGGGTCAGACCAGGACTCCAGTGAGACCTGCAGGGAAGGGTTCATTTGGTATGCCGCAGCAGCAGACACCAGCGAGACATACGCCGGGGTATCGTGGCTTCCAGAGGCGATCCACGTTCACTACACCTCGATGATCTCCACCTCAGCAGCGGACATCTTATCAAGGACCATAGTAGCAACAGCAGCGTCGCCCGCAGCAGCATCACTTTAGGCCTGTTCAGTAGAACAGACCAGGGTTCTAGGCCGGTGGGAAGTCATCTTCTACTTCGGGTACCAAGACTACTAGGCCGAAGAAGGGGTGTTGGACATGTGGGGAGCCACACTACTAGCGCGACTGTCCTGTGGAGAGGACCAGAGAATCTGGATCAACCGGACCCGCTACAGTGGAAGATATGGGCAAGGCCCATCGGATTCACGCAGTGGTGAATAACCGCTAGGCGGAGCACTAGTCGACTGTGCTTGAGACGACAGGTACCATCGCTGACCAGACCCTTAGTATTTTGATAGACCCTGGTGCTACTGAGAGTTTCATTTCTGGTGCATCGCTAAAAAGGATTAAGGTAAAGGCAGTCGAACAGGATGAGTTTAGCTTCATGGAGATGGATTCGAGAGCCAAACAGAAGGTTGGAGGAAAGGTTACGGGCTATGCCCTTAACCTGGGAGAGTTTTTCACGAGGGTCAATTTGTACGTCATGATATTAGGATCTTATGACATCATGATTGGTATGGATTGGTTGGAAACGCATGAGGCGATACTCAACTATAAGATGAAGAGGTTGAGCTTGGTCGATGATGAAGGACATAGACGAGTGATTGTAGGACAGAACCAGGGAGTATCCCTGAGGTTCGTCTCTTCCTTACAGTTACGGAAGAGTATGCGCAAGGGGTGCAAGCTTTATGCGATCCTTGCGCTAAACGAAAAGGGAGTAGCAAAAGGTCTAGAACACCTTCCGGTGGTGAAGGAGTTTGCGGACGTGTTTCTAGAGGAGTTACCTGGGATGCTGTCAGAAAGAGAATTGGAGTTTACCATAGACCTGAAACCGGGGATTGAATCGATAGCGAGAACGCCTTATCGGATGTCGACCCCAGAGTTACAAGAGCTGAAAATGCAACTGAAGGAGTTGTTAGACCTGGGACTGATACGCCCTAATGTATCACCATGGGGTGCACCAGTTATTTTCATTTGGAAGAAGGATGGATCGTGGAGGCTTTGCATTGACTACTGTCAACTGAACAAGGCTATGATCAAGAATCAGTATCCCTTACCAAGAATTGATGATCTATTCGATCAAATGAAGGGTGCGATGGTGTTCTCCAAGATCGATTTGCGATCAGGGTATCACCATTTACGGATCAAGGAGGATGACGTCCCTAAGACCACTTTTAAGACAAGATTTGGACACTACGAGTTTACTGTTTTACCATTTGGATTGACAAACGCCCCAGGGGTATTCATGAGTTTGATGAACAGGGTGTTCCGGGAGTACTTGGACAAGTTTGTCCAAGTATTCATTGATGATATTTTGATCTACTCTCGGACGACGGCGGAGCATGACAAGCACTTATGCTTGGTACTACAATGTTTATGATAACACAAATTATATGGGAAGTTGTCAAAATGCTCTTTTTATCAATCGAGGATTCACTACTTAGGGCATGTCATCTCCGGCGAAGGCATCGTCGTGGATCTAGCCAAGGTTGAGGCTATTATGGAATGGCCTGCGCCAACGAATGTCACATAAGTGTGTAGTTTTATGGGTTTAGCCGGATACTATCGACGGTTTGTTGAGGGTTTTTCGAAGATAGAAAATCTGATTACGGAATTGCAGAAGACAAAAAAGAAGTTTGTTTGGACCGAGAAATGCGCGGAAGCATTTCAAAGGCTTAAAGAGTTATTGACAACAGCGCCGATACTAAAAGTCCCTGACATGGACACAGACTTCTTGGTGTGCACTGACGCATCCAAGGAAGGTTTAGGCAAAGTCTTGATGCAGGACGGACGAGTGATTGCTTACATTTCGAGGAAGCTGAGAAGGCATGAGGAGAACTACGCGACGCATGATTTGGAGTTATTAGACATCGTTTATGACTTGAATGTTTGGAGACACTACCTTGTTGGACGAAAATTTGAATTAAAGACTGATCATTGTGGACTACAACACATTTTCACGAAAAGAAACCTGAACGCGCGACAACGGCGTTGGTCGGAATTGCTTAGCGAGTACGACTTTGAGATTACTTACATAAAGGGAACAGTGAACCGAGTGGCGGATGCTTTGAGTTGGAGGCCATGCATATTTTTGGTGTTACCTCTTCAGACGAATCTACGTGAGAAGATTCTCACTTTACAGTGTGACGATGACTGGTACAAAGAAGTTGAGGATTTTATCGAACAAAACACTATGATGGTACCACGATATGAGGGATTTACTTTTGACAGCGATGGGTTATTGAGGTTTAGAGGTCGTATTTATGTACCGCCAAATGACGAGTTGAGGATGTTGATTCTGAGCGAGGCTCATAGAGTAGTTTACATGGCTCACCCAGGAGTCACGAAGATGAGGGAAGACCTTAAACCCTTATTCTTCTGGAAGGGAATGAAGGACGACATAGTCAACTTTGTGCCTAGATGTCTTGAGTGTCAGTAGGTAAAGGCTGAACATAGACACCCAGCAGGATTACTTCAACCGCATGCTATTCTGGAATCGAAATGGGAAGTTATTTCGATGGATTTTATTGTTGGATTTCCATTGACGGAAATGAGACATGACTCGATTTTTGTAGTAGTAGACACTCTGACAAGGAGTGCTCACTTTATTCCGATGCATACGACGTATTAGGCACCTGACATAGCGAGAGTTTTCATCAGTGAGATTGTGAGGCTGCATGGCATGCCTAAGAAGATTATATCCGATCGAGGATCGATGTTTACCGGACGATTTTGGACGAGTTTCCAAGAGGCCTTGGGAACTCAACTTAACTTTAGTACTGCGTATCACCTAGAGACTGATGGACAGACAGAACGTACGAACCAAACCTTGGAAGACATGTTGCGCATGTACATGATGGACCAACAGAAGCATTGGGAGGAATTCTTGCCACTAGTAGAGTTCGCTTACAACAACAGTTACCAGAGCACCATTAAGATGGCGCCTTTTGAGTTTCTTTATGGGAGACCGTGTCGGATGCCCTTGAGTTGGGATCGGCTTGAGGATAGGGTCCTGGTGGGACCAGAAGAAATCCAAGAAATGGAAGAGCAAATGCAAACCATAAGACGAAGGATAAAAGAAGTGCAGGATCGACATAAGAGTTATGCCGATGCACATCGGGTCGACCATAGTTACGAGGTCGGCGATTGAGTCTTCTTGCGGGTTAAACCACATAAGAGTTTGATCAAGTTTGGGAAGGGAGCTAAACTCTCTCCTAGGTTTGTGGGACCTTTCGAGATTGTGGAGAGAAAGGGGCCCGTGGCCTATTGACTAGCCTTGCCTGAATCTTTGAGGCGTATGCACAATGTTTTTCATGTATCTGTTTTGAGACATTATGTTAGTGATCCTACACACGTGATTGACATGAGTTCCTTGTAGGTATCAGACGAGGGAGCGCTCACGGCTGAGCAAGTCCTCATTTTAGATCAGCGCGTTCAACAGTTACGATGTCGAACGGTAGATCAGGTCAAGGGCCAGTGGGATAGTTATAGTCCACACTCGGCGACCTGGGAGGACGTATATGATATGCGCCAATAGTTTCCATTTTTGTTTGATAGATAGACTTATGATACTGTGGTACTTATGATATTGTGGTACATTATTTCGACATTTATACTGAGAAACTTCGGGACTAAGTTTAGACCAAGAGGGGGTGTATGTAACATCCCGCTCTGGCGCACTTACAAAACTTATTCTTTGAGGAAACTTGCTCGCAAGTGATCTGGACTTTTATGATATTAATACATTTATGCTTGATTATGATGCATTATATGCAAGATGTTGCTTCAACTGTTGCGGTTCATTTTCGTATGCTACAACGATATTGTTCTGGAAATCTTTTGTTGGGGTAGTGGTTCTAAAATTGCTGTCATAATATCTCAAAAATAGTCTGTATTAGTTACCATTGTATTCTGGAAATTCTCTGAATCTGCCATCATTGTATTCTGGAACTGGTTTGAATTTGTCATCATTGTGGTCGGAAAATCATTGTATGTATCTGGGGCGTTTTTAAATGGAATTCATTGAAGTGTTGGGTGTTTTAAATGGCTTTCCTTGTATGTAATGGCGTTTACCTCTGTGTGCTTGGTCTGCGCTCTCATTCAGAATGAGCATCATCATATTTCGTTTTTGCAACTATTATATTGGGCATTTTATTCTATACAGTGGGCAACTGTTTATGGGTATTTTTGTATTTGCATGGGCATTCTTACAGTGGCATTTCTATACAGTGGACACATTTTTTCACAATGGCCTTGCAAACTTTCATACAGTGGCATTCTTTTTATACAGTGAGCAATTTTTTTTTTGGGGATTTTCTCTTTTATACAGGGGCGTTTCTTTTATAATTTTTGTGGGCCAACTCATGGTCTACGGGTTCGATTCACTGGGGGCGTTTTCTTGATTCACTGTGGGTGTTTTTTTTTCGATTTACTGTGGGCATTGCGTTTGTGGGCTTGCGTTTCCTAAAGATCACTGTCAATTTCGTTATAAACCTTCCGTCATTTGTTTACCATCACTGTCAGTCCTTTAAAAAAAAAAAAAAAAAACTACTGTCATCTCGTGGTGCATGACCGACAATTTGTCTTGGGCATCCCTTTCTTTATGACAACGTGGGCACTTACTTCGTTGGGACATTTCGTTTTTCTTGATTGCTGTAAATTTGTGAGTATACCGCTAGGTTTATCCCTGCAATTTCGTGCGTATATTGATGAGTTTATAGCCGAAAACTCGTTGAGTCTATTGCTGGGTTTATGACCATAAATTCGTGGTTTATCGCTGCCATCATTCAGTGACCATGGGCGTTATGGTCTGCGTTTTAAATCTGAATGCATGGGCTCGACTTAGTTTATGATTTTTTTCCCAATTGTGCCACGACCTGCTCCGACACCCACGTCTGTGTAAGAACCTTGCTTGACTGCTCGTGTATCGTTTTTAAAATGGTTAGATGCTCTCTAGAATGATTCTCCTTTCCCGATTGATGTTGAATAAGTTAATTTCCCCTTTGCTCGCTACCAACTATTTCCGTGAATTTCTGGACTGCGTTTCATAAGTTGCCTTGAATTTCGGCATGAACCCCAGCGTTGATTGCTCTCACTGTTAACGTTGATGCTTAATTGGCTTAGTGGTTAGTCCAATAGTTTCTCATATTGCATACCTAAACTGGTTCATATTGGGTAATTGGTTGTTACCATAACATCGTTGTTGTGACTGAGAGGGTAATGTCATTACTAGGTGGTATTGAACCACGTAAGGATTTGATTTAAGTAAATTTTATATTTCTAAAAATGCGTGAGTTTTAGTGTCTCTGAGAATTCATAGATAGGATGGCATTTTAGTTATGGGCATTTAAAGGATGTTATTTTCAGATATCGACATTTTCAAGATTTTCACTTTTATATACAAGGTCCTTTTAAATTACTGTCACTTGTAAATTGTCATATTAATTACTGTTATCGTTATATATTGTCATGGTTACTGTTGTTACTTTTAGAGATCGACATTTTTTATATGTTTTTATTCTTATATGTGGTCCTTCTTAAATAGTGTCATTTTGAATAATGTCCTTTAAATACTATTATTGATATATACTGCCATTTTAATTATGAGGTTAGGTTGTTAGCTCTCAACATGATGTTAATTATAAAGATGATGTTAAATTATAGTTAGACATTAAGGTAATATAATGTTATCTTATCGACAAGAACCATTACAATCCAAATTATAATGTTAAATCTGTTGAGGTACTGTTGTTGCTACATAAAGCCATGGTAATGTTAGTGCTAGAAATAGGAATATAGTTTATTGATATTTTGTATGCAATTTCTCATAATATAAAAGTAATGATAATTTTGTTAGGGTAATGTCATTGCAATATAAGGCAAAGGTAATGATGGTGTTAGCAAAAAGGGAATGAAATTGTAGCCACCGTTATTGAAATATGGTTATTCTATATATTTCCATTTCTATATTGTAATTTTCAATTAAGATGTTACTTATAAATATGATGTTATTTTATGGCATTATCATTGAAATTTATGATCATATTGACATCACATTGAGAGCTCCTCATGTTTAATGGAATGTTTTTATCTTGTAAGGTCATTATAATTTCGGTAGTTGTAGCATATAAGAGGTATTGAAATTGTAAAATCATGGTCGGGAAATGTGATGTAAATGAAAGATGGTTAATATTTCATGACAGTGTTATCGTAATTTTTATTGTTGTTAATAACAATATGGTGCAATAACCTTGACTTACGTACAATAAATTACTCCGAGTTAGTAAATTAAGGTGGTTGTTTATTTAAACAATGTTGAACTTGGGTTTCATTGTCGGAGTCCTTTAGTCACGCGCCTTTCATAAGGGGCGTAATTGTTCTTCTAGTTTATGTCGTACTTGATAGTATTCAGTTGGTCGCTTGGTCGGTTATGTCGGGCAGGATATAGACACCTCTTGTAGCTTAGTATATATGTCTGTGTGTATTTCCGGTGTAAGGAATCCAGTGCCGTATCAAGAGTCTCGGGTTGTTTGAAGGCACAGTTTCCACTCTTGCGACATACCTGACAAAGATTACTAGTTTCTGCCTGAGTAGTCGGCCAGGAGCCTGTCTAATCTTCTTTCGAGAATACATAAGACTAAAAGCCCTACTTTTCTGTGCAAAAATAGTAAACTCTACTGTTGGATTCTTCCATCTGTGACGGTACTGTACTTAACACCTAGTGTCGTTTTCCGCTTACAACTGCTAGTTGTACGCCTTATGTCTAGGGGCGTTTATTGCTTGTGGTCACTGTGATATGTCGGAGTCGTCTTGTTGTGTTCGTCTTGCTTGCATCTTGTTCTAGGTCGGGTTACTAGTTTCTGCCTGAGCAGTCGGCCAGGAGCCTGTCTAATCTTCTTTCGAGAAGACATAAGACTAAACTCCCTTCTTTCCTGTGCAGAAATGGTAACCCTAACACCATGGATTCTTCCCTCTGTGTTCTTACTGTGCATCCCCAGTATGTCTTAATGTTTGTGTTGTGCGCCTTATGCCTACGGTCGTATATTGTTGCAGTTACTCGTTGTGTGCCTTCAATCTTCTTGTGCTGAACATCGTGGTTGTGTCTTGTTGGTTGTCGGGTGGCGACTTAGAGTCAAGTGTGTTTGTTACTTCTACACGCGTGCACACACCTTAAACAATAAAAAAAAAAAAAAAAAAATTGCACCTGTTCTTAGAGTAGTTGTCGTAACGAGGAGGACGTTACAACTACATATGTTCCAGTGGGGGTCATTGGCCAATTATTCTCTAGATGTATGGAAATGGTAAATTAATCATTTTTAAGAACATCATGGTACTCCTTGAAAGAGGCCCAATGATTAATGAAATTTTTGTAGTGATTCGGGGAAGCAAATATGAAAACATTGGGTGGATAATTTCATCAAATTCCAAGCATTTAGGTATGGGAATGTAGAAAAATGACAAAATACACTATTCTGGGAGACTTTTTGGGCATTTTTTAGATATTCTGAGGAAAAACAACTCTAGATAACAAATATGGAAAAATTATATTACTTCAAATTCTACCTCCTCAATAAGCTAGACAACTTTGTACTATAAAATATATTTTTTTTAGATATTCTGAGGAAAAACAACTCTAGATAACAAATATGGAAAAAATATATTACTTGAAATTCTACCTCCTCAATAAGCTAGACAACTTTGTACTATAAAATGTTTTTCAGTTCTTTTCTATTTGGGAGATAACCAATTTAGTTAAAAATTCCAAGTCTAAAAAAAAGTGTAAAAGGGACAAAGTTAACTATTCCATATTGATGTCAAATTCGACTGGAACATCATAATAGAAATATGAGAGTTTCTATGTGCTCAATATCACAAGTAATGTTATTCCTCAATACACTTTTTTTTCCTATTTTCTAACATATTTTCTTCTAGATGTGGCATAAGTTGGCCTTTGATATTAATTACACCAGTGAGACAAGTACAAAAAAAAATAGGAAACAAATGGTTGATTTCATAAAACCATAACTTTCATCTCAAAACATAGAATGAGACATGAGTATAGTAATTGGAAATATGATTTATAAATGATTATATTTAATTAATGAAAATTCCACGATACACATACTGTCTAATAGAATTACTTGTATGCACATTGCTTGT